>BQNB010032619.1:0-32818 GCA_026074375.1 Tanacetum coccineum | reverse complement strand
GATATTTTCAATTAGAAAATATCTAGTTTTTTAATTTTCAATATATCTTTTTCTTATTCTCTCTCATCTCTCTCTCTCTCTCATTTCGTCACTCTCTCTCCTTCTCTTTTCTTGATTCGTGGTTCGGGTTATGAAGTGAAGTGTTAAAACGGGTTCCTACACTATTTGCATGCAATAATGTATACGGCTTTAACTAGTTCAAGAACTCTATCCATGTTAACTATACATTATTTTGCCTTTGAACAATTCAAGGACTTTTGTTCATGTCATAGCCAGAGGATATAACTTACTTTATGTTATAAGTCTTTCAACAATTAAAGGACTTCATGTTTATTAATTTACATTAAACATAAACATATTTAACTAAAGTAATTCTGAACATCAACTCTTGACTTCAATAGTAATTCCAAGTTAAACAAGATTACTTCATTATTTGGGACATTCCAAGAGCACATAAACATTTTACTTGAAGTAGTCTATAAATTAAGATTACTTCATTATTTTGGACATTCCAAAAACACATAAACATTTTACTAGTCTTTAATTCATATCTCGACATATTGTTTCTTACCTTACGGTCAAGAGAACCTTTAATCATATTGTTATTGTCATTTGTTGTACCTTGCACACAATAAAGATTTCTCCCACTTGTGCATGGCACAACATCATACATGTAGTTAAACAACACGACATTCGTTTGTTTATATGGACAATATGATAGTGTCACAGATATTAGCGTTACAAGTAGATATTGAACCACTTTGTTTAATAAGAAATAGTGCACGACTATCCTTAAAACCATTAGTGTGTATAGTTGGAAAACTATATATTATCTCAAGATAAGCGAGAAGTAATCTGGGTTACTATCAAGATAACAAACCTTGTAGCTCCCACTGAATTAGACAACATTACACTAATGTCTTGTTCAGAAATAAATCACGATGCTCCCACTGGATTTGACAACATTGCAAGTGTTCCAAAACCGGTAAAAACAAATAGTGATCTATTTATTTTTCAACTTTCTTTGAAATCTTAATTAGTAGCAATGTACTTGGATTTCAAAAATTTCTACTATGTAGATGAGGGACTATCCATCAATGCTATTTATTAACTTGAAAATTGGGCATGCAATTTCCTCCTTAATTTTGATTAAGACAAACAACTAGATACATTATCCTAGTTTGCCTTTACCACTTTTGTGGTAGTATTGGTATTTCCTAATCAAGAACTCATAAAGCATCTTACATTAAGATGTTATCATTTGATAGCTTTAAAAACATGTTCTCTAGTTATTCATATGTCTTATATGTTTCAACGTATTCACCACTGAATAAGGGTGATGAAAACTATATGAAAATATAAGTCATGCAATCTACTTAACATTGAAGTTTGCTTATGAGTTTGATTACATTAGGACAATTCCTACGTTCCTATTATAACTTTTCAGAGCAAGAAAGATGATAGGAACGAGTCTCCATGTTCCTTACAAGGAAAGGAGTCTCGGTTTGACTTCTTTCAAGAAAGAAACAAACCCTTGTTTACAGGTTGAGACGATTGCATTAATACTATTAATAGAATCGCAAAATTCAATTTTTAGTATTTTTGATAATATTCCTTAGAGAAAATTAACTACCCATGTTTAAACATTTTAAACAATTAATTTTCTAAAGGCTAGGATCCAACTTGGCATACCACTATCACATCAGTTGATTTGCTAGCAATGGTGTATTTAAAAGGTAATTGACGATTAATAATTGCCACGAGTGCAATTCCTAGAATCTTATGAGACTTAATTTATTACAATAATATACTAGTAAACATGTTTCGTCCCATCTATGCCTCGAGTTTAAGGTCTCACCACTAAACCGATTAAGTCGTCCAATCAAGAAATGTGATAATGTAACACTAACGTCTCACGAAAAGTGTATAACACCTTTGGAATTACAATCCTACAAACTTCTCACGCATAGTAAAAAGCAACTGCAAGTGTTCTTACAAATTGGATGGCAATAACTTATTTAAAAGGGTATAATATTTGACGTGGCAAATATGTACGAAGAAGCATGCATACATCTTCGTATCAAAAAATTTTAATAAAACTTAACTCAATTAAGTTATTTTATTACGATTGCGTAAGCCATATACAAATATATACCACATAGCACATAAAATTTAAGCAACTTTTAGGCCCCATTAAGACATAGCTAAAGTCTTCCCTAGCTTTTAAAGTCGTTGATCTTACCAAATAAATTTAATGTCTATGTTTTAATTCTTGATCATCATATTTGCATAAAACCTTTAACAATTAACAAGATTTATAGCACATATCCCTCCATGATAAATTGCATGTATTTATCATGGATGCTGAATTAACAATTAATTTTAAACATAAAACCGATTAATTAACAATTAAACACATCAAGTTTTATCCATAAAATTTCATACAACTTAGAATTCGTCTAATTAATTTTATAATCAATAAAGATTGAATCTTGATGCACAAAGATCAAATCTTTATGCATAAAACGCCCAAAGGGCTTAAAAAAATAATCAAGAACCCTAATTTTTGTTAAATTTTATTACTTGTAACTATAAATTATACACGATGGCTCGTGATGCCACTGTTGGGTTTTTATAACTATTAACCATTTAAAACAGGAGTATGCAGCGGAAGATCAACAAGTATAGAATAACATAGTTAACAAAGGGATCAAGAAGCGTGTACCTTTTAACAATAAACGACACCGTTCTTGAATATACGCATGTGTATAATAAATGATACCATGCTAAAACCACCCAAGATCTAAAGTAAGATCTCTCTACTTCAACACACACAATACGTTCTTAGCAAACAATTAAGTATGCTAGTACTAGTAGTGATAAAGCCACCAAACGCCTTCGACTCTTGAATCAATCAACACGAAAAGCCCTTGTGGGTTGTTGGTTTCGGTCGAACAAACACAAACTGAAACCCTTGGGGTTTGGTTCGACCGATCGAGCAATATGGAGAGAAGGAGAGAATTTTAGGGATTAGTTTTTCAAGTTATAACAAATAATAATCCCTAGACCTTCTTATATAGCCTACATAACTTGGCTTGCAAGTTAAGTAATTCTACCTCCTCTTGGAGATTAGGAAACAAATTGGCTAAGGGAAAAAGAAAATAATTCTCATACTTTTCTTTTCTCCATAATTGCATATTAGTCCTTCTTTAAACTATTAATGACTAATATAACTCCCACTAAATATTTATTAATATTTAACACTCGTTTAAGCTTTATCACTAAATATATTACATTTAATATATTTACTATAATTGTTTTACGTATTAACGCGTGCGTCTCCGTAGGCTCGAATAAAATTCCTGAACATATATTATTTAACGTGGACATAATCCAACAGTCATGCTATTGATTCTATTGAGATTAAAAGACTTCAAGATGATTCTTAGAGTTACTACTGCTCAGACATATATTAGTGCTGTCAAGCATAACATAGTGTTGCTGGTAATACTAATGAAAATTATGCTAAGTAGTTAGTACTGGTAGTATAAAAGTTTTTTAAAAAGAATCATGGATAAATCACAGCATTTTGAGACAACTTTATATCTATACTTCTATACTACATATATGCATATACAATTACTTCATTTATTATAGTGGCTTAAAACATTAAGTAAATAAAACGAATACTGAGTTAATGCATATTTTACAATTTTTAAATGAAACCTTTCATCACAATTAAATAACTTTTAAGTAATAGCAACACAAGTTAGAAAGCTAGGTTTACAACCTTTTAATGCACATATACATTAAAACACATAATTGATATTACTTTTAAAACACCCAATTACTCAAAAAGTAACAATATTTTCACATTGTACAATACAAACAAGCTACAATCAATTAAAACATAAATCAAACATAACTAATCACATAATCCAAGCAATTAAAAGGAACAACATATCTACATAACCAATCGTACAACTGCCATCATTTTTTCTCTTTTTCTTCTGAGTCCAATCTAGCCAAAATTTTCTCTACTTTTTTCTAAAGTAACAAAACATTACGATATAGTAAAATCCCACCAATTCAGAGATTGTAAAATCATTACAAAATGAGTTACTACAGTTACTATTCTCATTATACCAGATTTCTAGCAATACAATATTTCTAGCGATGTTACCATTTATATCTCAATATACCATTCTATAAATACACAAGCAATACAGTTGTTGGACAACAATAATCATTGTTAGATGCTATGTTTGCTAAGTAGATATCATACGAAAGCTTAGTAGAATAAAGGAGAGGAGCTAAAGAGTATTTTTCATCAGATTCTAATTTTTCATTCAAAGCAGAAAATAGAAATGGAGAGGACAAGTGAGTGATACAAAGACCAGACAATGTATATATACTCTCGCCAAGATGAGTAAAATCTAACTTATTACAAAACTATTCTATTTTCCCTACACTTAGTCAAACCTTGGTCAACTTTATCAAGATAGACTTTATTACATCAAAACTACTAATAAAACTATAAACTAAACTAAGACCAATTCATAATAATAATTAACACTTTTTATCGTTTCTAACAATCTCCCCCTTAAGGGTTGATTATTACAGACGCTTCATCGTCGGTAGAATTGGTCTTCAATTCACAAAAGATTCCCATCTCTGCATTTTGCGTGTAGGTTGACTTAGACGCTTGGAAATTTCCCTTTCGTATGCTTTCATTATGTCTTGATCTAATTCACCCAGCAGAGGTGGTTTCTTCAAAAACTTGTTTTCAAACATTCTTAGCTTTACCTCATTCAAAACCTTTTCTAGTGTAGCATCACATAATTTGACAATTTCTTCTAAGTACATGACTCTTTTCTCATCATTACTGTTTAAGTAAATCAAGCCCATTCGTGGCTCATCTACTATTGTGTACGGTTCATGTTCTTCAATACCAGGAAATGTTAATGTTGGTGCTGTTAAGTTTACCTTCATTTGATAACTTTCTATTCCCAGCTGGAAATCATGAACCCTCTCCCAAATCACACAACTCTATAAATGTATCGAATGAGTACATTATGCTTGACCTACTGATTATCAAAATCATGCTTCGACAAGATACTACAAGTATCAATATCATTTTTCTGTTCAATACTTGAAGTCAGCTTCATGAAAAACCTGTCAGGCTTATCGAGGCTCTTATCACAAGAAATTTATTTCATAAAATCCAATCCATGTGGTTGATTAGTGACAATTCTGACAACTTTTGTAATCCTGTGATTCGAGTAATAGTCTTCTGGATTTTTCCTGACTTTCTTTTGATTTTGCTTGTATACTTTTTTATGCCAAAAATCCCCAATGTTGAATGATAACCGGCATCTTCATTGAAATATTGAACTCTATTCAAACCCATCGATTTAACTTTTCTTCTAGATCAGGCTCTGGAAATTCTTCTGCATGAATCTTGTGGAGTGACAAAATATACTTCTTTTTCCTCGGTATTTCCATACTTCAAAAAGAATAAATCTTTATTATACAAAGGTCTTGGGGGTTCATTTGGATTCCTTTGTGGTCCATAGAAAATGAGTCTTTGGTATTGTACGTGGAATATCTTGTTGTCTGCTTTCCCAAACTATCTAATTTTTCATGAAGTTTGTTGATTGTTCCAAATGGTAGGCATATTCTGCAGCATTTCTGGAGAGATTACTTAAAGAATCTCTCAATGTAGCCTTCATTCTTGCATGATCAAAGATAGTTGGAACACGTTTGTCAACGTTCTAAAATTCTGCAATCAACTCAGGTGTTACATCTTCAGAGATCACCTCATCTTCATCAACAACATTCTCTTCTTCCCATGCACCCTATTCTTGATGTTGACTTTATTGTTTGGATACATATGTTGTGGAGTCTTTTCTTGAATGCTTTGACGAAGAATCCCTTGCAGACTTTGATCTTTTTGACGTTTTGCTCCTTTTTATTCTTTTCTCCCCCTCAGGAGGAGCATCATCGTCTTGATGTTCATCATGATGAGAGTGAAAGTCATCTTCCCTGCAAGAAGTGTTAGATGTAGAAGACTTTTCAAACTTACGCCTCAATGCCTCCCACAATGCAATATCATCAGCTCGATCTTGAAGATTTCTTTTCATCTTCAAGTACAGTTGAATACTAAAGTTAGCGGAAGAATCTGAATCAGTTGATGTGGTATGTGGTTAGGATGAACATAATAACAATGGATTGTACATGACTTTTTAAAAGTTCTTTACATGTACTATGCTTACTGAGCGTGTGCTGAAAATTCTTAAAAAAAAACCGGTACTTCCTAAAACGAAATGCATCATGATCCACAATGAGGAGTTAACTATGCATGTATTATGTTGTCTCAATTAAATCCTTGGTAACATTCGCAGCGATTTAAGGACAACCTCATGTAAAATGTCCATCAATCTTAGTTAAGAGTTTCCCAAGAACTTTGCAGAAGTTGACACACTTTCTTTCCATGTCTTGAATCATATAACCTTGACGCCTGTACATCCCGTGAAGCGCTCCTGGAAGATGAGAGTATTTACTGGAAATTCGTTTCTTGACTTGTGAATGTTTGGATGTTGAAGTAGTCGGATTGGAAACAATATCCGTCAATTCTTGAAAAGTTTTCTTATCCGAAGATAAGATTTTCCTAGGAGAACTAAGTGGTGTGGGAATTGTTGTCTGCGTCTCCTCATTCCTAACCTCCAAACTACCCAACTCATCATCCTTCTTCTCTCTTTCGTTGTCATCATCATCAACAACAACTTCTGGATTATCCTTATGACTCCCGGGCTCTATCCTATCCTCAAAGTCATCATCATCCTTCTTAACTAGTTGCTTTTGCTTAATTGTTATTTTGAGTGACTTCCTTGGTGAACTGGATTCTCCAGCAGCCTGCTTCCTCTTTTTCGTCTCCTGAGGACTAGCAGAAACGGTAGGTGTCCTAGGGGCTCTAGGTGTATTCCTATTCGTTCCTTGGGTAGAAACAACCGGTTATGGTTGATTCATTGGAACGTCTACCTTTATGAACACCATCTCATACTACTTGAAATTATCTGTCTCTCCAATCTCTGCAGTTAAGAGGGCATCCGGAATCATCATCCCTCAAACTAAGACATTCCTCGTTGTATACACACTAACCAATAGAACATCACCGAACTGAACCGAGCAAAACCGAACCAAATAGATAGTTTAAGCATATTTTTCTTGGTTTTAACCTGAACCGAGCAAAACCGAAACCGAAAACCATAAGTATACAAAACCAAAAATCAAACCAAAAATGGTCGGTTCTGTTTCGATAGGTTCGGCTCAGCTCGATTTTTCGATTCGGTTTGATTTTCGGGTAGGGACGAAACCAGGACACAAAATGTGCACTTACAATAAACTAAACAATACTACAAACACAATTTTTTGGGACCGGATGCATTAAACAAAAATCAAAGTTTTATAACAAAATTAACACTTACGCTACAAAAATTCATGACCCCCTAATTTCGTCCCTGTTTTTCGTTGGTTTTGCTCAACGATACTTCAAAATCATTATCTATACTACTTATAAAACAAATACATCTCTCTCTCTTCATTAATGCACACAAAAATTTAAGTAATACAACTTATTAAGCTTATGATACAATCCTTAAATGCAACTTGATTTTAAATAATACATATCATAAAGCTTCTGGTACAATCTTTAGATGCACAAAACTTATATAGTTTTTAAGTAATACAAGTTTTAATGCTATGTATACAACTATTTAATGCGTCAATGCGCACATATAATTAATGTTATAATTAATGATATTATTAAAATACATCATCACTCCAAAGTACAATTACTATAATACATGATACAAACCAAACAAGCTATTAATCAATAATACCAGAAAACTTTTCTTCTAAGCATTTGTTGTATATCATAAGTCATAACATGGTGACGATTCTTGGATTTGGCTAGTTTCTAGAGAGAGAAACACATGAGAGAGTATTTTCTAGTGAGAGAAATATGTGTTTATAAGAAAATGAATAAATGACTAGCTACCTCTTCCAAAGTTGGAAGAGGTATTTATAGTTCTTACAAATACAGGGTATTAGTACCCGGTTCAAAACCGATAATCATACGATTAACTATTAAACTACGAGCTATAATAAACAGTAAAATACACGGGGTGACCGAGTCTTTTTCTAATATCTAACAATCTCCCCCTAAGGGAGGTCACCCCTGAAAATACTAAATTTAATCACTTCAGTCTTTAGCTCGTGGACATTTGATTCTTCATTTGATATCTTGTACATTTGGGGTAGTGATCTTTTGATTCATCTTTGACTTGTCTTTGATTGTGATCTTGAGCTTTCTTGAGATCATCACCCAAACATAATCTTACATCATCTTGTAATGGATCGCCATCTTGTGCACTTGTGAAGAAATAAACGATATCAGAGTTTGCGGAAGCTTTGACACCTTTATGAGATCTTTCATAACTTCATAACAAGTGTAGGTCGTGTCTGAGCATTCGGTTATTCACTTGACATTTCTGGTACTGGGTATCTCCATCTCCATCTCCATCTTTAAATTATCCTGTAATGAAACAGTTAG
The DNA here is from genome assembly GCA_026074375.1 of Tanacetum coccineum. Taxonomy (NCBI): domain Eukaryota; kingdom Viridiplantae; phylum Streptophyta; class Magnoliopsida; order Asterales; family Asteraceae; genus Tanacetum; species Tanacetum coccineum. The sequence continues at coordinate 24,204 of BQNB010032619.1, read as the reverse complement.
CAATAAAGAGAAAATTGATTTGAAAAAATCAGTCTAAGTGTTAATTATGAAAATATTTTGTAACACTTCGAGAGTTTTGATTGTTTGTCAAATGTTCAATAACCGTCAATTCATATACTGGAACAAGTTTGATTCACGTAGAATCGCACCATCGTTTCTTTCCAGTTGACACAAGTTTGATTCTTGTAGAATCGCACAAGTCACCTACCAAGAGCTTGTTTGATGTTGGCTCTAGCAGGATTTCCATCTTCATTGTGAAAAACCTTCGTTTCACTCGGATGTTCTGGCAATATCACAAGGATAATGCGTAGGACTCTTAGGATAGTCTTGTTTCCACAGTGTGTGAAAGACAAGAGAATTGGCAATGTGTCCTAACGAGATTAATTGATGATCTCTTGGCTCTAGACTCAATAGTGCGTTTTGGTTTTAGTGATCGGAGGCTGGAGCTGACTGCCACCTTTTCAATATCAACTAACTCGGAGTGAGAAAGTCAATAGATAACGTGTTTAGTCTCCGTGAGAAATGAAACATAAATCTTTTGAGAGATTCTGAGTGGCTAGGGAGGGTTGTGCATTGCATCACTGGGTCCATGATGTCAGTCTTCAATGTCAGCAATCATCATCGTGATTCTGACAGCATATGTATTGACCCGGTTTCTGCCTAAGTGTATGGAGGGCTTCTTTCTTTTCACCCTTTATCCTTACAATTCTTTTTCATTCTTCAACCCCTTCAGTGCTTACCGAGACTTCATGACTAGAACCTTTTTGGGTTTATTCCAGTACTAGATCCATCTTAGTTGGCACTATTCTTTTATTCTTACTTTTTCTCATTTTTTATGTCATACCTAAGGACTTTTACACTAACTAGTAGATTGTCCCTGGGCAGATCCCTTCGGTTCTGGCTGGATCATTGGAACTTATACCTAACCTTACCAACCTTATATCTCCGATAAATTCAAATGCATGGTCAGTCTTTTGGTACAGTTCTCCTCTCTATAAAACCAATTGAAAATTCAATTAAGGTACTTGTGATATAAATATCAAAGCGTTTTGTACCTCGATTGTTTTTACTTTTTAGAAACGCTCCCCCTTAAAATGTCATTTAGGTAAAATCACCCCTCAACATGTGCACTCGGTCATTCAGAAATGTTTAGCACATGATGGTGGAGTATACCCTTGAGTAATTGATCACATTACATATTTTAATCAAATTTTCCCCTTATCAAAAAAATTTTCAAACCCTTTGACATTTTGGATTCATTGATTTTAAATAGGTTTAAAATTGGGAGAAAAGTTTGCCTATTTTTACATGCCGTGTTTGGAACATATTTAATGCTCCCCCTCAATCGTGAGGGTCTTATGTGTTAGGGTCAGTACGATATTTTGAAGATTTTTTTGGTTTTAACTTAAAACCTGTGGTTTTTTTAAGTTTAATAAAAATTCATGAATAATTCATATGACCTGACAATAACATCTTAATGTACGAGATGTAATGTTTCATTACCGATGATATTGACCTTAATGCTGGACGATACAATCATTCACTTCTCTTGATTTAGACAGTAGCCAATATACTCTATGAAACCTTCCACTAATGAAAGCATCGAGATTTCTAAGTTTCTTCAGATCTTTTTCTTTTTCTTCCAAATATCTCGATGAACTGTAGGTATCGTAGTGTGAGGTCTTGGTGGTTAAAGTGTTGAATGTTGTATCAGTGCTCTCTGTTAATGCTTAGAACGTGAACATCAGCTGATGAGTATGAGCCACTGGAGATTTGGTTCCTTAGCTTCTTTGTCCTCTTTTCAAGACCCGGTATTATTACTTTCCAACTCGGCACCCAGACATTAATTTGAACAACACTCTCCCCCTTATCGAGGACCCGTTTTTTTTTCCTATTGTAAAGAGCTGTAGTCATTGATTGAGTGTTCATAAAGTGTCTTATGGATTGATTTTCAACAACACTTGTACCCACGTGGTTTAATGATTTCGTGTAGAAACAAAAAATTTAATTTACTTATTTAGTTATTATTCTCGTAAGAATTTCTTTGCAAAATACTTTTCTACCAAGTGAAATAATAAGGTAAAAATCTCACAAAAGAATACACAATTCGTATATTTTTATCGGGAAGTATTTTTTTCTCGGTCGTGTCCCAACGAAATACGTTGATTGAGAATTTAAGATTGTTCGGTTTCGAGTTTTAGAATAGTTATTAAGGATATTTATTGTTGATTACACTCACAAATCGTCAATAGCAAGAAATGAAAACAATTAAATTGCACGAAAATTTAATTGCACAAATCGAATTTAAACGCGGAGCTAAAAAACCTGAAATTTAAAAACAAAGCACAACTTTTAACAAAATTTATTACTAAAAATCACAGAATTTAAATGAAAGTTTTAGGAAAAAGAATTAGAATTTTTTATTGTATTTTTCAATTTTTATGATTTTTCTAAGTTTTAATGATTTATCCAAAAATAAACTTTTTGCCCTAAAAATAACACTGAAAATTTTACTTCTATTTTTCAAAAATACTAGATTTAAAATGACAAATTTATGCAAAAAGGAATTTTAATTTTTCAATTATTTTTCTATTTTTTATGTGATTTTAAGAAAAAGGAAATCAGCCTTTAAAATCTATTTTAATTTCTGGAAAATACAACTTTATCTGAGAAAATTTATAGAAAATTGCTTTTTATAAACTTAATAAGTGCCGAAAATTATAGAACAAAAAGCCCTAATTTTAAAACCTCAATTGACCTAATTTGGTCCAATTTAAAATAAACCATAATTTTATTTAAACTAAATTCTAATTATTAAAACTATTTTATTTAATAAGTAAGAACAGGGTAAAAGTGTAATAAAGAATGAAACAAGGTAGGCGGGGTTAAGTATAGAAAATTACACTGTATGTTGAAAACGGTGGTGGTGACCTTAAACTATTAGATAATGACAGAACAGACCCTACGAATTTGGCTTATTTTGCTTATTTAAAAAATGATTTTCAGACAAAACTTAAAACTACAAAGTTATAGAAGGGCTTATTTCTAACAACTTTAATAAAGACAACTCTAACTTTTACCAAAGGAATAAGCTAGAAAATTAAGCTCTTTTGTGCTGTCACAGAAAGTGCTTGTTTGCTAAACTTTTTGGATTTTTGCTTAAAAAGAGCTTATTTCTAGGTGAAACTTAAAAACAGAAGAAGCTTAATGTAGCTTAAGATGTGTATTAAAAGTATTTAAACTAAAATTAACCCAGTTTTAACAAATCTAGAAAGAAAATTGAGATGAGAAAGTGCAAAATTTTGTATGAAACTGTTTTTAGCTTTTTTCTAATAAGCTAACAAGCTTATTTCTAAACCTTTTAAGCTGAAATTTTGCAAATAAGCTGTTCTAACTTCCTATAATCTATCTAGGTAAAAGGATTTCCAAGGTTTTAACAAGGAAATGAAAAATTCAAAGTTTGAGATGCCAAAATCTATGCTGATCTAAAGTATAATGCTGATGCAATTGGCATAAGGATTCTATGCAAGCTAAACTTCAATTTTAAAGCTAATAATCAAATGACTAAATGCATTAACAACTGAATTAACTAAATGAGATCTCTAAATGCTTTTTAATTCTTAAAATCTAAACTACTTAAACTGAAATTTTACCCTGGTGCTGAGAATGGATTTTTAAACTCTAAACTATTGAATTTAACAATCTAACTCTTAAAAGCTGGTCTAAACTTGGTTTAGTAACCTAACAAAACTAATTGAGAGGTTTTTACAAAGTAAGATTGACTTTAAAAGTCAAATTGAGCCTAAACCAAACACACCTTTATGAAAAATGTTAATACTAAAGTAGCTTAAGAACTGATTTTAAAGCTCTATATTAAAACTAAAACAACCTAAACTTTTTAGCTACTTCTATTTGTGCTGGATTATTAGAGCTGATTATGCTATGAGAAAACTAGCTTATTTATGAAAATAAGCTAGTTTCTCTATGAAGCTTAGCCTACTACTATGACAGAATTTTAGAAAAGAAAACTAAAATTGATTAAGACTAAAACAACATTAAGCAATAACATCTATAAACTCATTAAGCTAAATGATACTGGATTAATCATGAAAATTCAAAAGGAATAAGCTGTTTGCAATAAGCTATGAAATGATTAAAAGGAAATGTAGCAAGTTAAACCTGGATTTTGTAGAATCTTCACATTCAAACTATCCAAGAGTAGAAGTTTGAATGTTCCTAAATGGCACCTTGCCTCTAAACCATAAGAGTCACAATAAGCTGAATTTTAGCTTATTTCTCCTTTAAGCCTCAAAAATGAACTCAAGTAACTCAAGTGATCATGATTAGATGTAAACAGGTAAAAATGAGTAAATGAAAGCTTAAACAACAAAATTTGATTAAAATTGAGCTTATGAGAAGTAATAAGCTCAAATGAGCTTATTAAGAGCTTATTTGCTAAATTCGACTTGAAATGTAAATCAAAGAACACAGAAACTTGTAAAATGAATGAGATTACTAAAATTGTAAAGTACAAGTTGAAAAGAAAAGAATACAAGAGCTTAAAAGCTTAATTGCTTGAAGTAAAAAGAGAATTGCTTAAAAACGGGAAATTACAAGACAAAAGTTTAAAACAAAAAATTAACCACAGAAAAATGAAGTCCTATCCTTCTATTTATAGAGGAGTAGTGAAGAGAGGGAAGAATTTCTAGAATGGTCTCTTCAATCTCAGCCGTTTGATCATTTGAAGTCAATTTGTAGCCGTTTGATGGGGTGATGAGGTGTCATGGCCAATAGGGGCTTGCCACGTGTTGGTTTGTGAGTGGGGAGAGTGTATGAACCGGTTTTAACACTTAAAAGGAGCGGGGGTGTGGGCAATTTCGGGATTGGGTTGTGGGAATTCTTGGCGGGAAAATTGGTTGTAGTTTGTTATTCTGTTGCGAGAAAACCGCTTATTATTTGAATGTTTGGAATGTTGGCAACATTGGTCCTTGTGGTTGGTCCGCCCTTTTTAGTGTTAAAAGAAGTTTGAGAATGGCAATATTGGCCCTTGTGTCTTTCTTTCTTTCTTTCTTCTTTATAAATCAACTTTCACTCTTTGGCAACTTTAGTCCTTGATACTCCAATCTTCCAAATAAGCCCTTTAAACTTTGAATACTTGACATCTTTGGCCCCTTGACTTGTAATTTGACTCTTTGACTTTCTTTATTCCTTTCTTTGACTGAGTTTGACTGTGTCGGGCTGATCCGGCTGTGATTTCTGGCTGATTTCTTTGTCTTGCTCTTGACTCTTTGTCTTTTTCTCGTTTCTTGTTGGTTTTTGATCGTTTTTGCTTCTTTTTGTCTTTTCAATCCTTTCCTGCATAATTGGACACAAAAGCACACCTTTTTCTATTCTTTTGGCATTTTTATGGCTTTTATTAGGCAAAATCCCGGGTAAATTAATATACAATTAAGCAAATATCAGTATGGTTATAATATTTATGGTGTAATCAGCAAGGGCAACACTAGAAAGTTTATGTCAATGGTTCTGATATGCATTAGTACTGCCAGTTGTTACTTAGTACTACTAGTACAGAGGACTTAGTACTGCTAGCGTGAGTTTTAAAAGCAGTTGGTTTATAATTGGTGTCGTGCTATAAAGGAAAAAAGAAGACTTCAAAGTATGTTTCTATTGTTGGATAACAGTTACTACTGCAGTCGAGTTTTTAAAACAGAATATAGTACTATTGTTCATGCATTGGAACAATTATACAAAATATTACAACTGTTATAGGCATGTGGTATTGAAGGAAATGGGCCACTAGACTAAACAAAGCTATTAAACAAGATCATTGTCAATATAAGTCCAAATGGTTAAGCTCTTATACTTATAACTTGTGAACTTTTTACTCCCAGGAATAAATTAATGATTAAGATGTGTGTACTCTTTTTAACTCAACTATAGATCAATTTATCTTCATAGTTGAAATTCATCTAAGCTTTACAATATAAGCCTTTTTATTAAGCTAAATGTTAATTAACATAGATAAATCTCGACTCAAAGCTAAAAAGAGGATTAGGAAACAAACTTATAAATTTGATTTGAGGAGGGAAGGGAAAAATGAACTTTTTTAAAACAATTCTTTTTTTTTGTCATATACTATAAATTATTTTTTTTTTTTACATTAGGAATGTTGTTCTTAGTCGAACCCCTATTAGGCCTTTCTCCCAATAGGATATCGCAACAACAAACCGGTGTTCTTAGTTCGAACCCCACTCCGCTCTTTATCGTTTGTGGGTTATCGCGACCACACCTTTATCTACAAAGCTTAGAATCCAAAGTCCCTTATCGCTATCATCACTAGGCCTCGTCCCTAGTGATGAATGCCTCCGAACCTTGCTCCTACGTACATAGTTTTAATCCTTTAGTTGCGACCATCCGAGTCTTTCTCTCAACATGGATACGCCAACGATTTAACAAACTACATATAGCTAGTAGTTTATTCTATTTTTGGCGAATGCTTCTATTTGGGCACGGGAATAAAATAAATTGCTTTTGCATTCGAAATGTTCATTGGCATTTCTTTTTATTAATTATCTTTTTTTGATATGTAATGGAAATTTTCTTGTAGAAAATCACTTATAAATTTGTAACCAAAAAATCTTACTTACATATTAAAATGAAATTCTTTTTCAACTTTGTACGACTTTTTCTAAAGACATTGGTTGACTTAGCTAAATTAAAAAGAGACGTAATGATTAATGTGTGGTTTACGAGCTTATGGGCGTAAAAAAAAAGACACAAATCATTTATATAGCTTTAGGTTTCCAAATAAACCTTGCTTAAACACTACACTTTATATTTAAATACATCATTTCTTTGTCTTCTCATTTTTAAATCAAAAGCAATAGGATTTGTGAAAGGCTTTGGCACCTAAAAAGGTAGGGGTTTTTTTTTGTTTTTTTTGTTTTAAAGAATAGCTAGGGATTTTCACCCGGGTGGTCACTCAAGTCAAATTAACTCCTATTTTCTACCAAACGCGGGTATTTACCTCACTTTATAATATTTTGTACACAACCTACCAACTCAAGAAGGTTGTTTTTTCCAAACTAAGCTTCTTTTGAGCTTTTCTTGTAAGCAAAAATTTAAAATTTCTCACTTTTTCCAAAAAAAGTAATTCAAAAAGATTCAAACAAGGTTGGTTGAAGTGCCAGGTCAATATCGAAGTTATCCTTCCCCAAACTTAAAATGAAACTTTGTCCTCAAAGTTTAAAATAAGGGTTCAAAAGGACTCTTTAACAAAAATTTCTATGGTCTTGCCACTAGAATAGATGTTAGTTCGATAAAGACAAGGATAAGAGATTTCCTTATTATATGAAGAGAAAGATTGGAGACCTATTAATGGAAATTGTGGGATTGCTTGTTGTCCTTCCACAATATGAACAATGCTCACGAGCTTCCAAATCCGGACAAAACCTAGACACCAAACAAACAAAACCAACCAACAAGAGGGACCGAAAAAAAAAAGAAAAAAACAAAAAAAAAGAAAAGAACAAGCTTCCTCTTCTTTTACATTGTTAGCTCAAAACATCTCTAAAACGGCTTAGTTTTTGTTAACCGAGTACAAGCTATACTCGCCCCCGAATTAAGTTGTCCTTGGGGAAGCAAAGAAAATAAGAAAATGAAAAGAACAAAAAAAAGGAAAAGATAAGCTGGGGTGCCCCTCCCACGAAAAGCGCTTGTTTATTGATAGAGTCCACCTTCGCTTGGACTCTTTTCCCCAAAACTAGATTATCAGGGGGTAAATAGTGGGCGGTGCTGAAGAATTCCAAAAGGTGGAAACCTCCCCAAACTAGAGATGAAAGATATACCGTAGCATTTTTGATCCCGGGTTCAAAAAACTCTTTGGAAAAGATTTTCAAGAGATTAAATGTGAACCCGGAAAATGCTTTGGTAACATTGAAATTCATTAAGGGTGGGTGGAGAGGGTCAAAAACATCAAGAGTCAAAAGAGCTTTAGATGGAGCTAACTCTTTTGAACTCTTATCATCGTTAAAAGCATCATTATCAAAAATACCCGGTTTTAAAATTTTATTCTTCACTCCCCGTGGAGTAAGATGCGGGTGTAGTCAAAACTGGGTTAGGGGACCAAATGGTTTTAAAAAATGTTCGGGTTGTGAGAACATTTAAATCATTGTTTTTTTCCTTATTATTAAGCAAAACATCATTTTCACCTTCCTCCGGGTCCAAGGCTCTCATTCATATAAAAGCGGTTTTGGGGGTTAGCTAGATACGAAGAAGAAGAATTGTGTGATACCCCATTACTTAGACATTACTTTTGCAAACTAGTCATTACAAAAATGGGTCCCACGATCGCTTATAATAGCTCTAGGTGTTCCGAATCGGGCAAACAGAGATTTTAAAAACTTAACTACAACTTTAGCATCATTTATGGGCGAAGCCAGCGTCTTTGGTCAACCCATTTTGAAAGCTAATCAACGGCTACGAGGTGATATTTTATTCCCATGCGCGATGACGGAAATGGTCCCATAAACAGTGATCCCCCATACATCGAAGGGATTTTACAATCTTGGATATCGTTTTGAGGCATCGATTTCGTTGGTGAAATTATCCCTTGTCTTTGATACGAACCATGAGATTTTGATCCATGGTAAATGGGCATCTCGATATATGGTTGGCCAAAAGAAACCGGTATCAAATACTTTTCGAGCGGTGCGATTGGCACTCTGATGGCCCCTCTGGGGTTCCCTTCATGGTAAGCTTTGAGGATATAATCGCTTCTTGCCCATGCACACCACCGTCGGAATGATTGATCTGCACAGATCATGAATAGAAAAAGGGATCGTTACCAGAGTAAGTGTTTGAATCTTTGAAAAAATTTCTTTTTCTCTGGGCTGACATTCCCTGATCATGAAATTCTCGAATGTCGTTTGGCGAAATTGCAAACATGGTGCGGTTACTATCACCGAAAAGAGCAACGATCCAAGAGTTTCGAGGGGAACTGTTTCAGTGATTGATTTCCTTGTTTCTCGAAATTATCCTTGATGAGGGTTCTCAAGTCTTGGGAAAGGATGATCTCGTGAGCGGCACAAAATTTTCTGCTCCTTTCTTATCTCGGATGATAACATCAAATTCTTGGAGCAAAAGGATCCACCGCATTAGTCTTGGCTTAGCATCCTTTTTAGCGAAGAGATACTTAGCAGAATGGTCAGTATACACTATGCTCTTGGACAAAAAATGAGATTGCTGACCGGAATTCTCAGAAGCGTACACTCCGGCAAAGCAATTCTTTTTCAGTTCGTTAATTTGTGTAGTGTGGCTTGAGCTTCGGTCTGGTTTTGCTGGCATTTGTGAATTGGTTAGAATGACTGTTTTTTCGTTGCCCTAGGACTGCCCAATTGCAAAATCGCTTGGCATCACACATGAGTTCGAAGGGCACGCTCCCCATCGGGAGCAATCAACATAGGAGCCTCAGTTAGTTTTTATCCATTTTCTTTCTGTGTATTAAAGGCTTCGATTACCACTCTTTTGAAAAGAAAAAAATGGTAGTCTTTTTTCAAGCAGGGGGAGGTGAGTCATTGGGCGGGCTATTTTTGAGAAGTCTTGTATGAAACGTCGGGGTTTAATAAAAATCGGCTGCCCAAGAAAAACTTCGGATACCGTTGACAGTTGGTGGGATTGAGGTAAGATTTTAGCAAATCACATCGACTTTTGGCTTTTCAACCTCTTAGTCCCATTCTGTGAAAATCTTGTGGCTAATGGACATTGCCCTCTTTTGACCATGAAGGATATTCTCCCAATTTAGACAAAGATTGGTGTTTCGCACCTTTGACGCATTTTTGTCAAACGAGCGAGGATGGGAGAGGCAATTTTTGGAATAAATTCCAAAGACCGAAATAGTCTCCATAAAGACTTCCATCGTCTTTTTGACCATGTCATGAAAGATAGACCAAAATCACCTCTGGAAGTGGCTGGTTGCATTGCCTAAGCCGAAATGGCATGCACGATAGGCGGAATGTTCCGTAAGGACACGTGAATGTTGTCTTTTCTTGATCTTTAGGATCGATGGGAATTTGAAAGTAACCCGAGAAACCATCGAGAAAACAATAGTAATCGTTTCCCGCTAATCTCTCGAGTCTTTTTGATCCAATAAAGGGAAGTGGAGGAGAAAAATGGTCGTACGGTTGGCTTCATTTAACTTACGGTAGTCAATGACACACGCCATCCCTTGTAACTAACAAGTCGGGCTTCAATTCATTTCATCATTTGGTGGACAACGATTTTTTTTTTTTTTATTTATTTTTTAAAACCACCCTTTTCGGTCGCACTGTACGGGGTTTACCAAGGACTATCGAGAGGATGGGTAAATTAATTCGGGCATCAAGAAGTTTTCAATTTCTTTGATGACAATGTGGATTTGGATTCACCGTCTTTGGTGTTGGACCTCGGTTTGTAGTCATCTTCTATAAGAATCTTGTGAGTACAAAATTCCGGGGTTTTATAACACCTTTATGTCGGAGAGTTTCAACGCGACGGACTCGCTGTGTGACTTCAAAACCTTTATGAGAGCGGCTTTTTCCTCGATACTCAAGTCTTTAGCAATTATGACGGGCAACTTGTCGTCGCCCTCCAAAAATGCGTATTCGAGATGAGGAGGTAAGTCCTTGAGTTCGACCTCGGGAGGTTATCAATTGAAGATTTAGCTTCACAACTTTAAGTTCTTTTTCGAAAATTTTTGGCAAATAAATTTCCTTGGGTTGGGAGGGGGGGGGTGGGTGAAGGAATCATGGTTAGAATTGCTTCTAGAAGAAGAATATCCCCCTCTGAGTCATAGTAAGAGTCATCAACTTCTGGTGAAGTTGGATCATCTTCAAGAGCGAGGAAAGCATCAGCTTCCTCAAGAAGAAGAAAATCACTATCCCCGAAGGGAGGTAATGAGTCAGAGAGAGGGTAGAACGGGATCGAAAGAGTCATAGTAAGGAAGTGGGATTGCACTTGCGGGATTACATCGGAAGAGGAAAGAAACCAAGAACTTCTTGGAATTACTCCTCACAAAGCCATTTCAATTGAGGCGATTCGTTTCGCTGTCATATAGCGTAATTAAGGTGTATCCTCGAGTTTGATCAAGATTGAATGTTACGGCTTCTTTTCCAACAGAAAAAAGTGTTAGGTTCTCCTTTGCGTAAACATCAATCAAGGGCAATAAAAGTCCGAGTTCTTTTAGAAGCATCTCTTGAGAATTAGGGGAATTCAGGGATCGGCATCAAAGTCTATCAACTACTCGAACTGTCGGTCGGGAGGAAGGAAAGAAGGGAAGGGGACAGGACATGGCACGTTCATACTTTTACTGTACGAATTCTTCGGCGATGGGACATGCGGGGGATCAGCCGATCCGTTAAGTGAGCGATAACGGTCTGATAGTTCAAGCGGGTCATACAAAGTAGGAGTAAGTTTCTGAAGAGGAAAGTCTTTTCCACCCAGTAATGGCATGCGATTTATGCTAGCGCAAGCTCGGCAAGGCTTTAAGCCTCATCCCCTTCCTGGGGAAAAATCACACGGTTATGAGAAGGAAATTTGCCGGGGGTCTCCAGTTTTTCGGGTAAAAACTTGTTGAGGGAATATGACCGCCCAGCATGCTCATTCAACGGAGTACGTTCTAGCCATTTCACTTAACTTTTCCTTTGTTTCCGATCAAGGCTTTAGAGTCGATGGCAAATAAATTTAGGCATAAAGATAAGAATCAAAGCATCCGTTAAGCTAATTTCGAAACTCAAATCTTTGATTTCGTAGAATTTCTCAATTTGGTCGTTAGCTTTTTCACGGCGCCTTTCATCATTACGTCTCGAAGGATACAAAAATGTTGGTTTCAAGTTAAGCACCGGGGCACTAACGGGAATAACAACGGGTTCAGAATTTGATAAATGAGGTTGATCTTGGACAACCGGAGGTTGGACGTCTTTGGTACTTCCGTTATTAGTAGGAGGCACCGTGTTCTTTGTCACTCGGGTTTCACGCTCCATACTTTAGGAGAAGGAATCGTGGGTCCGTGATAAGCAAATACCGCTTCGGGTTAGTTATACCTTCAAGTTTCCTTCCGGGTTAGTAGAGTAACGGTGTTACTCGGGAGAGAACCCATACCCGAAGATGAAGCGGTATTAGCATTCACGAATTTGGAAAGCATGTTCGTTAAATTGGTCATTTGATTTTGCAAGTTTTGATTTTGGTCTTGCATGTTTCTCATAACCGCATCATTGGCTTAGACGTAGCTTTCAAAATCGGTCTTTGTTACACCATGTTGTGTGACGGTAGCCGGAGAGCTTGGTAAGGTGGGAGCTTGGTAAACTGGAGGTTGATTTACCTGGGGTCGATAAATTTGTCCTTGGTTAACCAGGGGTTGGTAGGTTGATCCCTGATTGTAATTATTCCCCCGGTTTTGGTTGTAACAGTTTTGATTATTTCCTTGATTGTTTTGATTGTTTTGAACGGGAGGAAAACCGGGAGGTCAAATTTGATTAGCAATCGGGGCTCGATAACCGGTATTTCCTTGGTTGTAGTTAGCTGCGGCGGCTTGAGAGACGTACTCTTGAATATTGTCACGATAAACGTTGGCCAAAAGGTGTGGCGGGGGAGACATTATTTCGGTAGGAAATGAGCACCCCACAAGTAATCAAACTTTTCCCTCGACCGTTGTTAGGAGTGGGGAGCTTGGATTTCTTGTTCACGAAGTGTAAAGCTTTCACCATATCTTTCAATTCGGCAACATCGGGAGAAATTCCGGGGGTAGAAGTGCTCGAACTCACTTTTGCAACAACCGGTTTGTTACGTGAATTACAAACTTTTAATTTGCTTTCAACGATTCTTATGCAATCACGAGGCATTTTATCCAAAAAGTTACCACCAAAGGCGGAATTTAACGAATCTGGATCATTAGAGTTCAAGGCATTATAGAATGTATCGAGTTAGTTGATGCCATTCTGAAAATCCATGATGTGGACTGCCCGAAGAAGAGTGATGAAACTCGCCGGGTCCCTGCTTCATTAAAACGTTCATCAAATCTTTGTTGAAATTCGTGATTTCATTTCTCGAAAAGATTTGTTGTTTAGAAGGAGGAGAAGAAATTTGTTGATGAATTTCGAAACAAGCTCATCCATGTAAGAATCCGATCGAGGGGGTTCTTTTCTAAGCCAAGTCCAGGCGGCCCCCCTCGGAGGGGAAAATGGGAAAAGCTAAGCTTTATAGCCAGTACATGGGATACGTTCGGGAACTTCATCGTAGAAGTATCTTGTTTTTAAAATTAACGGATGATGTGAGCATGAGGGTCCTTCTTTGTCATGTCCAAAGAATTGCTTGTTTGGACCGAGGAGTATGCAAACCGTGTTAAGCTCAAAACGTTGTCCGCGGGTGATTTTTTGGGCACAACGATCCGGCATTCTCGTACCCTCGGTGGGTTGCATTTCGAGCACTAGAGTCATAGTACGATCTATTCGCCATCGTAATACGGGAAGGGAGCTGGATGTTCAATTGGTTCTTCAAGATTAAATGGTTCAACAAAAGCCGGTGGGGCTTGTTGTTGGTGGTGGTTAAGATTACGGGATTGAGAACGAGTGCGCATGCACTAAAATGTAAAAAAAATTACACTAATTTTTTTGTTCTTTTTGGTTTATCAAAAATGAATTCACAATTTATTTTAATAATGGCAAACAGATAAAATAAGACAAACTTAAACCTATAATCACAAGCTTCTCGGGTAAATCTTCGGAAAAGAAAAAAAATCACAAGGAGCGGAGGGCATAGGAAAGCACGCAGCTATTAAAACCGTTTTTCCTTTCGGGTCGTGTTCCTAGGAACAAACCCCTTATATCCCTCTTTGAGTTGTTTATCTTTTAAAAGGTGAACTGAACCGTACCTCGATGTGACACAAAAGGTAAGTTTTTTATTCTTTGGTTCGGGAACTTATTGATGGATAATACTTCATTGGAAAAGAATATATATGGTGGTGTTCTTCGTTACCAACTGGTGGATTTTTGTTGATAATTAAAAGACAATGTTTTTATCTTCTTGATTTTTTTTTTGGATTTTTATAATAATAATAAGTAAATATTCACAATCTTCAAGCACAAATAATCAAACTTCGAAACGACAAACGCTTTCACTCCTCCCCGGCAGCGGCGCCAAAAATTGATTGTTTCCTTTTGATTAACCCTTTTTATATAAATAAATATATAATACTTATAAATATATAATGAGGATAATTATCAAGAAAATCAATGAAACCGGAAGTAGTATAGAAGTTCCCGGGTCGTTTATTCCCCAAGAGGAGGGTGAATTGGAGGTCTGTCGAGAGTTTGGATTGATCTTTGATGATAGAATAGACCAAGATTTGGATAGATTTATAAAATTACGGAAAAAGGAAACATTAAAGCAATCTACACTGGAAATGGGGTGAAAAACGAGCGGGGGAAAATTACACAAAATTATACTAAAAAATGGAAAAGGGAGAGGGAAAGTAAAACGACAACTAACAAACCCTAATTTTTCATATTAAGCTTATTAAAATGATTTTGTTTTCACTTTTAATGTACTTTAAATGGACTTAAAAGGAAGTTTTTTAAAAGAAAAAAATAGAAACGAAAACGAAGTTCAATTGGAGCACGAGGGAAACGTACGAAAAAAACAAGCACGGGAACGAATCCCGTGCTTTAAAAAACGAAATTTTGGAAAAATGACCCTACGAAAGTTTTTTCTATATTTTTCCTACGATTACTATATGATAAAATAACATTTTCTAAAAAAAAATAACATTTTTTTTTATATTTTTATTTAATTTATTATAATTTAAAAAATAGTTTTTCAAGAAAATATAATGATAAAAATATCAAACGGATTATAAAAAAAATGTGAAAAAAATACAGGAAAGTCAAGTTGATAGTAGGTTTTGTACTGGATTTAGGAAAAATAAAAGCTATAACAAGTTAGGTTATAATAAGCGTAATAGCTGAAAACAGTTATGGGCTTAATGGGGCTAAAATAAAAATGCCCTTAAAAGAATTAATTGTGCAACTCACTACCGGATGAGCTATTGTCGCACAGCGGTAGTGGGGTGTTTAATAATAAATGTTGGTTGATGGGGTTGAGGTCCCAAGTTCGAGTCTTGCTCACTTGGGGCCTCCCCGAATCCCAACGTTTTTGTTTTGCATTTTTTTACAACTTTTTAAACAAGCTAAAAATAAGAACTTTATTAAAAAAGACAAAAAAATTTATAATAGAAAATACTCACGGGGGAAATAAGCATATAAAAGGAAAAGTGGCAGTTTGTGCTTAATTTATACTAAGACTAAAAAGTGCTTAACTGTTAGGCAGTTTAAGCTCTAGTAAGCTAATGGAAAATGAAAATAAGCACAAACAAGTTATCTATAATACCTAATAAGCAATGTTAGCAAACAAATTAAGCACGAGGAACAAACAGAAAAAGCCAACAAATAAGCAATCAAAGGAGACTTAATTTTCAACCTAAGCTAAGTAATGCTAAATGTGGTGTGCTAAAGGGACAAGATGAAGTATGGAAAGGATACTAAGCTACAGGCAACTGTAAATGCTAGACCAAATAAGCAATTTATAAACCAAAAAAAAAGCAAAATCAAACAGCCAAATAAGTGGAAACCTAACTTAAGTATGGGGCTAAAATGCAGGCAAAACAGTCAAGGGCTCACTTTTGGGCTTATTTTTAAGCCCGGGAGGGGGGTGTGGGGTGGGGTCCTTAAGCTTCCGGCTTGCAGGGGGCTTATATACAACAGCCTTATTAGCTTCCTAAAAAAGCATATTAGCACTTTAAAAGTTCTAATTAAAGGAAACGCAAGGAAACTCAGGGGTGCACAACAAAATACAAAAAAAGTTAGGCTTTTGCACCAGGGGAAACCTTGTTTACAGTTTTTAAAAGAGACAAAAAGTAGGCTTATAAATAAGCCACCAAATAAGCTTAAGATGAAAAGTTAGCTAAAAACAGATGGAGTTAAGCTCCTAATGAGCTTGTGCACACATTTTCATAAGCTGCAAACAACTTTTACTATCTAGTATTTGGATATGAAAATTTGAACTTTTGACTAAAAAAATAACTTATGAAGAGTTGGCAGTTTTGAGTCAAACCAAAGCTAACCAAATGGAAACTTATACTACTCAATTTTGACACCTAAACATGCATGAAAAACATAAAAGTAAGCAGCTAAACAATGCTTAAGCCAATAAGCTATATAAAACTGTTTTGAGTCCAACAGTTTTATACCACTTATAGAAAAAGCTTAAAATCAAACATTTAAACTAAAAAAAACTTGTAAAAACAGCTTATTAAGACTTAAAAATCCCTTGACAAAGTTGGCCAAATGACCCAAACTATTTTAAAACCAATTTGACCCGTTTGACACCTTGTGCCAAACACTCTTTTAAATGACAGTTTTCAAATAAAAATTTGATTAAGGGTGAATTAAGCTATAACTTTTAAAAACCAGATGTTAAATAAGTTAAACAAACAATTTTAAGCAAATTTCAACAAGCAATAAGCACTTAAATAAGCTAGAACAGGTTATGCTACTTTTTAAGCTAAAATAGACAAATTTTAAGAAAACTTAAACTAATGATATCTAAGCTATAAGCAGGCATAAATAAGCAATCAACATCACAAATAAACATAAATAAGGAGAAAATAAGCAGAGATAAGCTATAATAAGCAATGCTACAGTAATAAAAATTTAAAAAGTGCACTTACCAAACCCTTGCTTTAACGGGTTAATAAAGCGTCTACAAGCTCTCGCTTGTATAACAGTAAACGCGTAAAACCCTAAAAATAAATTATGAATTTCATAATGTCATACAATGACCTAAAATACGAGGTGTTATAAATAGAAATTATTATTTAGTTTTTCATTGTTCTTCTTAGTACTTGTGTTAAGATTCCGCATTAACACATAGTATTCATAATCAGTGTTTCTACATAGTCAACTGTATTTATACATCTTGGCTATCATCCTTAGTAGGCTGCAGAGATCTATTCACAAGGGACTCACAATTTAGATAATAAAAACCAGACAAATAAGCATCCAATAACTAAGATAAGCACAAATAAGCAAAAAGGAATATTAAATAAGCACTTAAACAGTAAATTAAGCAAAAATGAAAATGGAAACTTACCAAAACCCTTGCTCAAACAGGGCTTAATGAATCAATCTACAAGCTCTAGCTTGTCAAAAGACAAGCTAGTAGGTCTATAAGCACTTCCCTTGTTTGCTTATCTTCCAAAAATTAAGATGAGGTAATTTGAGGGAGGAGTCTTTTTGTGATTTTCTTAACACTTTTTATGTTTGTTGTGTGAGGAGAGACTTGAGTTGATCATAGCCATCCAAATTGAGTAATGCCCACGCCTTATGATCACAACCCTTCAATCTTTGTCTTTATTTGTAGTCAAATAGGATTCTTGGGGATTGCCAAGGTGGAATTTGGTGTTTAGTGTGGTGGGATAAGGTGGTAGGATAAGGTAGACAAAGGGGAGAAGAAGAAGGGATTGTGTTCTTGTCCGTTTGTGAGGGAAGGAGACAGTGAACAGTAGGGCGGGAAATTTGGTTATAACAGGTGCAGGGGTGAGTTTGGGTACTTGGCAAGTTTGGTCCCTCATGTTATATAGGTATATTACATTGAAAGTCCTTGTGGGTTGATTCTTTGAGGAGTTGGCAGAAAAGGCCCCTCATCTTGTATATATGTATTGCAAACATGGTCCCTTGTTATATAACTTTAGGGGTTTGGCAGAAATGGCCCTCTAAAGTTATATATGGCATGATTACAACTTTAGTCCTTGTTATACAACTTTAGGATTTGGCAAATTTGGTCCCTAAAGTTGTATTTTCTTTGACTTGATGACTTCTTGGCTTTGACTTTGTCGGGGTTGACTTTGACTTTTGTTGACTTTGGCTTCGATTAACTTTGTCTTTTCCATGCTTTTCCATTCCGTGCTTGGTTTTGTCCGTTTTTGCTTGATTTTTCGTCCTTTTGTCGGATATCCGTTTCCTGCACAAAATAAGTGAAAACATACAAATACAATGTATTTTTGGTACGTTTTGGGTCATTTAAGTCTGATTTTAATGGTGAAAGGTATGTGTAATTAAACGCATACCAATAATATCCAGAATTTGTAATTTTTCCTAAAATTTACAGAAAACCACGATCACATTAACACATTCATCCTATCTTTATACTTTCATAAAGTCTAAACCCTAAAAGTTTCATTGTATATTATCATTCTGCCAAATTTTACGCCAGGTATGGTTGTTTCTTATCTTTGATTTATAGGTTATATTTGATGAGGAGAAGCCCGGGAGTTCTTAGGAGTTTCATGTGGACGATTCTTGGATGACGATTTAGCCGGCTTATCATTTGTTTCTTCTCCATTATTGAGCAAAACCATGGGAGTACTAGTTTCTTTTTCCCTTTTATTTTCCCTTTATTCATTTTACGGGTACTTGTAAGAACATTGGGGACAATGTTCAATTTAAATGTAGGGGGGAATAAAGCCTTAGAAACTATTTCTTCATTTGCCTTTGCTTTGTCCTTAAAATGATGAGTAATATACTGAAACATAGCGTAGAAGGTAATTTTAACCTAAATTTAATTTTTTATGGCACATACCGATGAAAACTTTGTATTATTTACGCCTCATGGATAGGAATTATATGACTAGCACAAAAACCCTACCACTCAAAAAAATTTCACCCAAAAAATGTGAGGTTCACCTTTAGATCTTTAGGAATTCAAGCACCCATATTTGGTGCTTAAGATAGTCTTACCTTTAGCTTGATCGAGTTAAGGAATGAGCACTCACATGTGTCGCATTCATGGATTTGATCATGCATATGTGGTTTTGTCGCTTTTTCTGGAGCAATGGTATCGGTTAAAACTATATGAGAGTGTACCGGTACTGTATTAAATTCTGGAACTTGATTTATTGATGCATCCCGAGATTGCTTAGTGAGATCGCATTCGTGTGATTAGGATTTGCTAAATGATAAGAGGCACTAGGATAAACCCTGTGTTAGACCTGTATTTGTTATTATGGTCTCCCCTATCATATAACTGGCCCCACACCCTTACTTTGCACTCATTTTTAGTGCAAGATACCCCTAGTACACCCCTCCGAGCCTATCATTTTTGTGGTTCTCGTAATTTTCTGGTGGATTCCAGATTTTTAATGAAGAGCATTGTTTACACCCACACCAATTGTTACACCCTAATCGTCTTAGCCTTTCTTGTATGTACTTGTTTTTAGTACATTATTGTAAAACCCAGTTAATTATTTGCTAGAGTAAGTGGTTGCTAAGTCGAGTCTTTTGTTAGTATATAAAATTTTAGGATGATTGGGATTCATGGTAGTTTTTATTTTATGGAGAAATGGGGAAGAAAGTCAATTTATTACCCCTATATGTGCTTAATACACTCCATGTTATTTTGATCATTTCAATTCGGGTCATTAGATTAGTTTATGTTTATGAGTTCTAAAACTCAAGTGTAGGGGTACGTTTATAAACCCCAAGTTATGTACCTATTATGTTTCAGCAGATTGCAGGGCAAAAGTGTACAAAAAATAGAAAAAAGTGAAAAGAAAAAAAAGCGAAAAAGAAAGAAAAAAATCAAAAAAATATATATGTACAAAGAGTTGGATGTAGAGTTTTGTATATCTTAGTCCTAGTGTGGTCGAGTCTTGGCTTAGCCACGCCTTCACATGTATTCTTGTATATTAATTAACTCACCACCACCCAAATCCACCCCAAATTTACCCAAATATATCCCATCCGTTTCTGTTTAACTTACACCCGAACATCACAACCCTTTAAAGACCTATTTGAAAGTAATTCTTAGGTGCTTACGCCACAACGGTGGAGGTTTGATCCTTTATCAAGCTTATGGTAATTTATATGCTATGACATGTAATGAGTGTTAATTTTCCGTTTCCCATATTGTTATAATTCATTATACACCCGAGAGAAAGAGAGAATCCAAACATGTAAGAATCAATATATCATTTCACCATCATAACCACATAACCATGAAATCAAAAAAAAGAAGAAAAGAGAGGGAGAGAAAGTAGTGAGAGAAAGAGATGGATGATTCTTTACAAATGTATGTTACAAATGAAAGAACCAACACCCTCTCCATTTATGGAGAGGGTTTATATACCACTTTGAGGCTGGCCTTCATAAGACTTATTAGGCCGAGTGGGTTTTGTCTAATGGGCCGGGCTCGGGTTTACTTGGGCTTAATCCCACAACGTATACAATATTAGATTAAATAACAAGCCTGATACTCATAACTAGCCTATTACAACGTTTAATATATAAAGACCGATATTCCTTGTCCGACTCAATATTTTGAGGCTAACAATCTTCCCCGAAGCGAGGTCTTTGAATTCTTTGTCTTTGTGCTCTTGAGTCTTAGTCATGGACTTTATATTGTTGTAGGCTTGTTCCTTCATGCTGTGTGATCTTGATCTTGAGCCTTTGTCATTGTCTTTTGACTTTGTCTTTAGTTTTGAGATCTTTAAATCTTTTCCTTGTTTGACTATATCGTCTTTGCCATCTTGCGATCTTGTGTCTTGTTACCAACATGCTCATACTATGCATCATCTTTAAAGCTTGCTAACAATCTCCCTTGACAATCTTTGTCTTGATAATCTTGATATCTTTAAGGAAGATCTTGAATATCAGAGTTGCGGAAGTCTTTGTCTTTGTGTGATTTTAGTTTTCTTGATTCTTGAATCTTGATGCTTATAGAATGTCTTTGTAGCTAGAGCATGAGCATGTGGTTATGAATCTGACTCAGCTGGAATCTGGTTGCTACACCGTCGTCTAGACTTGCATGTTTAGGTTAGTAATAAATAACATATATGAACGAATATGGCTTTGTCATTCGTTGATTTTTGGTAGCGATAACCTTCGGTTCTGTGAGGACTGATATGTGATCAGGTAGATTCAATTTAAAAGAATCTATTTGACAGGGTTTCCAGCTTAAAGCGTTAGATCCTCTAACACAGATGTATTAGATTCACCATGCTTGCTTGTTCTCAATACCGAAACATCTCAAACCAGACAACACAATATGAGTGAATCAGTTAGTTACTATCTTACTGACTGAGTCGTCAATTCATTTACTAGACCAAAATCGATATCCAATTATCATAAGTTTGATTCATATAGAATCTCGCAAGTTACCTACCGCAGTGCTGTTTGATGATGACACTAGAAGGATTTCTATTCGTCACTATAAATACTAAAGAGTATCACTCTGAATGTTTTGGCATAATCACAAGGATGATGCGTAGGACTCTTTGTTATCACTTGTGTTCTAGATGTTGAACAATTAAGCGTTTGTCATGAAATGTGTCCTAATGAGATTTATAGATTGATCTCTTGGCTCTAGACTCGATTTATGTGTTTTGGTTTTAGTAATCGGAGGTTGGAGTAGACTGCCACCTTTTCAATATCAACTAACTTGGAGTGAGAAAGTCAATAGAAGTCGTGTTGATCTCTGTGACAAATGAAACAAGTATCTTTTGAGAGAAACTTGAATGGATGGGGAGGGTTGTGTAGTGCATCACTGGGTCTATGATGTCTCTCTTCAATACCAGAATTCATCTTTGTGAAGGCTGATAGCATATGTATTGACATAGTTTCTGCCTAAGTTGTATGGATGGCTTCTTTCTTTAGTCCTTTTATCCTTACATTTCTTTTTCATTCTTCAACCTCCTCAATGCTTACCAAGACGTCATTACTAACACCTTGTTGTAATTTTTCCATTATTAACTCATGTCTTAGTCGACATTATTCCCTTATTCTCATTCATCTCTAATAATACCTAAGGACTGCTATTTCTAACTATGGAGTGTCCTTGGGTAGATCCCTCCGATTTTGATTGGATCATAGGACTAATACCTAACCTAACCACCTTATGACTTTAGAATCGTCATGAATTAATAGGTTGTTGGGAATTTGATCGTAACCATAAAACCATTAAAAAATCAATCAAAGTGTTCGATAGAATTATCAAAATCGTTTGACACTTTGAGAGTTTCATATTTTGGAAAACTCCCCCTTCACACGTGCATCGAAAAACGAAAGTATTTTGCACATGTGAGTAGAAGTATAAAGCAATTTTTACTCTCGAGTCTTTAGATCACTTATTATTTTATAGGTCACATTTTAATCAATTTCTCCCCTTATTTTAAATACTAATACACTTAGTTTGTGAAATACCAAGTGATTAAAATTCGTCTTGAAAAATTCAAAGGAAGAGAAATGTTTCAACATGAATTATGTAGAACATTTTCTTCTTGCTCCCCCTTAATTTTATATATGTTTGACACCAAACAAATGATACCAAGTTGTAAAAAGAATATAAACTTGAGGGTGAGACAGTGTTGAGCACACAATTTTGAAAGATTATGAAATGTCAATGAAGAATTCTTGAAAAATTGTGCTCAGACATCTTATAACAAATATTCTAAGGTAAGTTATGTCATTATTACTGATTTGTTATTTAGACACTTTGATTAATGTTTTGAATACATAAGAATTGTCGTGATATGAAAATCATTAAAACTTTATTTTTCAAGAAACTCTCCCTCAAAAGTTGACTCAATTATAAAAAATGAAACCACTTGTTAAAATGAATGTCTTTGAGAACTTTGTGAGGGAAGAAGTGTTGAACACACAATTTTAAAAGATTTTGAATTGTCATTGAGAAATTCTTGAAAAATTGTGTTCAACTTTTTGGAAAATCACATGTTAGAAGACTTATCTTTTAACGCTAATGATAGAAGACTTCTCTTCTAACGATAAGGATAAGCGCACTGAAGCGTACACTCTCTTTTTTCATGGAGTCCGAGTTGCAATCTGAGAGCGATTACAAGTTCATTAAGAAATTAAAGGGGGTGCAGTGTGTCGATGGTGAAACCTTTTCCAAACTCTTGCTCGAACTTCATTTACATACCCGTGACAATATTAATCGTCATTTCTAGTTACGTAAATGTTATCGATTCTAAGAGACATATCGAGAAGATTCTTTTTGGAATTTTGTATTTTCTGATTTTGTATTTTCTTTTTGAAATTTTATATTTTTGTATTTGGTTTAATAGGTTTTATATTTTTATATTTCCTTTTTCAAAAATATTTACAAGTCGATGTTTGATGATTATATCAAGCAGTCTCATTTACCAGAACCTCTAGTTCTGCTGCAGTCAAACATCTTATACCGAGTCGTCTGACAAGATACTCAAGCCTATCTTACGACAGAGCTTTCGTAAACATGTCAGCTAACTGGTATTCAGTTCTGACAAAGTACAGTTCAAATATACCACGTTCAACCTATTCCTTTATGAAGTGGTAATGGACATTGATGTGCTTGGTACGGGAGTGCTGCACGGGGTTGCATGAGATCGCTATGGCTGACCGTGTGTCGCAATACAATGGTATTTTGTTGTAGTCGACGCCATAATTCTTAAGTTGTGTCCTCATCCACATTACTTGAGTACAACTCGCGGTTAACGCCACGTACTCTCCTTCTGCTATAGACATTGCAGTGCAGTCCTGCTTCTTTGACATCCAGCTGACTAAGTTTTCACCTAGGAACTGTATTCCTCCAGAAGTGCTTTTGCGAGTATTAAGGCATCTGGCACGATCAACATCTAAAAATGCAGTTAGTTCAAAACCAGAAACCTTCGAATACCAGAGTCCCATATTGATGGTTCCCTTTAAGTATCGAAAGATCCTTTTAATGTCTTTGAGGTGTTATTCTGTCAGTCTTGCTTGATAACGTGCACAGTATGTTGGGATTAAAAGACTTCTTGATGATTATAGAGTTACTGCTGCTCAGGTTTGTGTTACTGCTGCTAAGCTGAAGTTAGTGCCGTTGATTAACTTTAATGAAAAATATGCTAAGTAGTTAGTGCTGCTAGTATAAAGTTAGTACTGCAAGTTCACAGTTACTACTATTTGTATATATTAGTATTGCTAGTATAAAGTTAGTGCTGCTAGTGTAAAGTTAGTACTGCTGGTGAAGATTAAAGAAAATATTCTAAGTAGTTACTACTTCTTGTGCTCAGTTAATGCTGCTGGTGTATAAGTTACTACTGCTGAAAGATTAAGACTGCTGAAAGAGTTTCTACTGTCAGAG
>BQNB010032618.1:28863-53014 GCA_026074375.1 Tanacetum coccineum | reverse complement strand
ATATGTAGTTGATACATACATTGTTGAGCTTCAGTGTCATGAGCTTAGTGCATTTCGTAATACATTTTTGTGATATTGTAATTGCTACTCTATTACAGGGAAATCTTGCTATCCACTTCATTAAATTTATAAACCTATAAATTCACCAACATTATTGTTGACGTTTTAAAACATGTTTTCTCAGGTACATAAGTGTTAGGTGCTTACTTGATGTGCATTGGAGTTCAAATAATACAAGATTACTTTTTAAACGACACTTAGAGGTCGTTCTCTCATAACTGGTGCAATGGTATTATGAAGTAACGCTCCCGGAATATCATTTCTGCTGCGACCCATTTTTGGGGTGTTACAGCAGTTCCTAGACTTTGGTTACGATTGTAGCTACTATGCAGTCTGTTAAGTTTTATGGGTTACTCCCAGCTAGCAGACGGTATAGATCTTTTGTTTTGAGTAGCTATCCGGTATGGATCATTTGTCTTTTGTTTAGCTATGTTGTATAGCCTACTAAGTATTACGGGTAACTCCCGGCTAGTAGGGCTCTAGGTTGATTTTCATTTTGTAACCTAGCGATAGGGAAGCATTGTGTACCAAACAGATCATGTATATTTTCAGATTATATATGGAATGGATGTATTATGTTATGTCGATCTTGTGTTGGTTGTATGTTTCACTGTGTGATGTGATCTTATTTTATTTATGATGCATACATTATGTCACGTTATGATTGTATTAAAATCTAACGGGTATTGTGTTTTCTTGTGATTTAAGAAAATGGCACCAAAGAGAGCCACACGAACCACAAGGTCAACACCAGTCACACCAAACCACACCAACTGTTACTGAGGCACAACTTCAGGCCTTACTTGACCAAGGAGTTGTTGCTGCAATGGCTGAAGCAGAAGCAAGTAGAGTTAGGAATGGCTACGACAGCAATGGTTCAGGACCAAGGCCAGCACAAGCTGTTCGCGAATGCTCTTACTCGGAATTCATGAAATGCAAACCTTTGGACTTTAAAGGCACCGAGGGAGTCGTCAGACTCACTCGATGGTTTGAGAAAATGGAGTCTGTGTTTAGCATTAGCAATTGCACAGCATCTTGTCAAGTCAAATTTGCGACTTGCACTCTACAAGACGATGCTCTTACATGGTGGAATGCCCATGTTAAGACCACTACTCCTGAAGCAGCTCATGCCATGCCATGGGCAGCACTGAAGAAAATGATGACTGATAAGTACTGCCCGAGGGGTGAGATCAAGAAGATTGAGACTGAGATGTGGAATCTTAAGGTCAAGGGCACCGATGTGGTGGCCTATAGTCGACGATTTCAGCAACTAGCTTTGATGTGTTCCAGGATGTTCCCAGAAGAGATAGACAAGATTGAAAAGTATATCGGTGGCTTGCCCGATATGATACATGGCAGTGTAAAGGCATCAAAGCCGAAAACTATGCAAGAGGCTATCGAGTTTACAACTGAGTTGATGGATGAGAAGACCCATGCCTATGCTGAACGTCAGGCAGAAAGGAAAAGAAAGTATGATGATCTTTCCAAGAACAATCAAAACCAACAGAATAAGAGGCAGAACACAGGCCAGGCCTACACTGCAGGCAATAGTGACAGGAAATCATACGCCGGGTCTAAACCTCTATGTTCCAAGTGTAATTACAATCATGAAGGTCCTTGTCCACCTAGGTGCAATAACTGCAAGAGGGTTGGCCATCTGACCAGAGACTGTAGAAGCCGGCCTGCAAATGCCAACAACAACAACCGCAACAACAACAACAACCACAACAACAACAATAATCAGAAGGGCAACGGTTGCTATGAGTGCGGAGCTCAAGGTCACTTTAGAAGAAACTGCCCAAAACTGAAAAACAATGACCGTGGTAATCAAGCTGGGAATGACAGGGCTCCAGCGAAGGTGTATGTGGTTGGAAATGCGGGGGCAAACCCAGACAACGTCGTTGCGGGTACGTTCCTTCTAAACAACCGCTATGCTTATATCTTATTTGATACGGGTGCCGATCGAAGTTTTGTGTCTACTACATTTAGCTCCCAAATTGACATCACACCATCTACCCTAGATCATTATTATGATGTCGAACTAGCTGACGGAAGAATAATTGGGTTAAACACTATACTTAAGGGTTGCACATTAAACTTCCTAAACCACCAATTCAACATAAACTTAATGCCTGTAGAACTTGGTAGTTTTGATGCTATAATCGGTATGGATTGGTTGGCGAAGTACCAAGCGGTCATTGTGTGTGCCGAGAAGGTTGTTCACATCCCCTGGAGAAATAAAATTATCTTTGTAATGGGTGATGGAAGTACTCGGGATATGTGACACGATTAAACTCATTTGTCCTAAAGCGCAGAAGTACATGGAAAAAGGATTTCCTATCTTTTTGGCACATATCACTGCAAAAGAGATTGAAGACAAGTCGGAGAAGAAGCGACTTGAGGACGTACCAATAGTTCAAGACTTTCCCGAAGTATTTCCTGAGGACTTGCCGGGTCTATCTAACAACGAAGACCTTCACCCATACCTATCTTCCTCCGGACTCGATAAGTGGAATTTCAAATTGATTTGGTACCTGGTGCTGCACCTGTAGCACAGGCACCTTATCGATTGACGCCTTCCGAAGATGAAAGAGTTATCCTGAGCAACTGAAAGGAGGCTGTCCGAATATAAAGGCTTTATAAGACCCAGTTCCTCACCTTGGGGAGCTCCGGTCTTGTTTGTCAAGAAGAAAGATGGATCATTCCGGATGTGCATTGATTACCGGGAATTGAATAAACTAACGGTGAAGAACCGTTATCCGCTCCCAAGAATTGATGATTTATTTGATCAGCTTCAAGGGTCGAGTGTCTACTCGAAAATCGACCTAAGGTCAGGTTATCACCAATTGAGGGTTCGAAAAGAAGACATTCCGAAGACTGCCTTCAGAACTCGTTATGGCCATTACGAATTTCAAGTTATGCCGTTTGGTTTGACAAACGCACCTGCCGTATTCATGGACCTTATGAATCGGGTATGCAAACCATATCTAGATAAATTCGTGATTGTCTTCATAGACGATATCCTGATATATTCGAAAAACAAGGAAGAACATGAAGAACACCTTAAGCAAATCTTAGAATTGCTTAAGAAGGAGGAGTTGTATGCCAAGTTTTCCAAATGCGAATTTTGGATTCCCAAAGTACAGTTCCTCGGTCATGTGATCGATAGTGAAGGAATTCATGTGGATCCAGCCAAGATTGAATCCATTAAAGATTGGACATCTCCTAAGTCACCAACGGAGATTCGTAATTTTTAGGTCTTGCTGGGTCACTATCAAAGATTTCATTGAAGGGTTTTCAAAATCGCCAAACCAATGACTAAGTTACTCAATAGAAGGTCAACGTTTGAGTGGGAGCGATAAAAAGAAGCAGCTTTTCAGCAGTTTGAGCAAAAAATTGTGAAGTTGACCAATCCTTGCCTTACCTGAGGGAAGCGAAGATTTCATCGCATACTGCGACGCTTCAAAGAAGGGTTTTAGGGCGTTTATTGTAGCAGAGCACGAAAAAGTGATTTCTTTTGCATCACGCCAGTTAAAAAATTCATGGGAGAACTATACGAATCATGATTTAGAACTTGGATGCAAGTGCGTGTTCGCTCTCTCAAGATCTGTGAGACATTAGTTATATGGAATTAGTTGTGACGGTGTTCAACGATTCACCAAGAGTTTGCAACAAATCTTAGATCAAAAAAAGAGTTGTACATGAGGTAACGCCGATGCGTTATACTAGTTGCTCAGTGATTACGATTGCGATATTCGTTATCACCTGGGGAAAGCAAATGTCATTGCTGATGCTTTAAGCAGGAAAGAACGAGAATCCAAGTTAAGAGTTCGAGCCTTAGTCAAGACTATTAGCTTGATCTTCCAACGATCTTAAAATGCTCCGACTGAAGCGCGGGGGTAAACTAGAGAACATTATAGTAAAGAAGTTTTGGGGGAATGTGATTGAATTGCTAATTTCCGAAGCGATTAGAGAAACAAAAGTTGGAGCCATCTGCAGGTTGGAACCTATGCCTCAATGGGCAGGAGTTGGCTACCTTGTTTTGGAGGATTTACGGACTGTAATCATGCAACGTAGTCCCACAAATCAAAATTACTTATTCATCGGGTTCCTGACAAAAATGTACCAAGACATGAGAAGCTATATTGGTGGTCCCAACATGAAAGCGACCTTAGCCAACTTTTGTTAGCAGTGTTTGACCTGTGGCTAGGTCAAGGATTCGAAACATCAAAGGCCATCGGGAGTGTTAGTACAGCCCAAGATAACTAATGGATGTGGGTGACAACATCACCTTGGATTTGTATTACATAAGCTTCTAAGACGTCTCATGTAGCACCGCGAGATTTGATCAGGTTAGAATGTGCTCCTAGTATTCTGATTGTGTGTTTTTTGTGAATGTATGTGATTTTGGTGATTATTTGACTTGAAATGAGAAGTTTTGAGCGATGAATGAGATTATTTTAGAAATTTGATGATTCGTCTTATGCATCATGAGCATGAGATTTTTGTGCAAGTGTGAAAGAAATATTGGAAGTTATGTGTAACTTTTCATATTTAGAAAGTGAGTTTAGAAATGAAAAGTTATTTATAGAAGCGTTGGTAATTTACGTTTAAATAAAAGGTATAGTTAAAAGACTTAATAATACAAAAATTTACGGTAAGTTTAAACAAAACTATTAATAAAAAAGAAAAAAAAGAGGGAGGGCCGGTTGGAAAAAAAGAGAAAAGAAAAGGAAAAAAAAAAAGAGTTTTAGTAAAAGTAGATTTGGCTAAGTATAAATACAAAAAAAAAAAAAATTTGTATTCAAGAACTTAAGGTAAATAACCTAAACCTTGTTAATTATTGTTTTGATTAAAATCTAGTTGGGACAAGGATTTCAACACTAGACTTTATGAATTCGGTACGATTCGTGGCCTATGAAATTGTGTCAAGATTGCTCATTGCTCCATTATTTAGAGAGTTACGGGCTCTCGGGTATAAAACGGGTGTGATGCAATGGTTATAGTCATTTTTCATACTTCATCATCCCTCAAATGGGAATCTTCCAATAGCGCTCTTTTAGCCGTGGCTCTTCTGCAATTCGTTCTCTTCTTCTTTTCTTTTGCACCTTAGCTGTGCATCAAATATGCAGGTTGATTTTGAGTATTTAGTGCTCAAATCAGATTTGAGATTGTCATTTGAGAATTGAATACTCATTTTGAGATTTATGATCTGATGATAGACCGTTATGTTGCGTGAGGTTGAAACTTGGTCAAAACTGAAAGAATTAGAATCATAGCATGAGATTTTGCTATTTAATAGTCTTCATTATTGGTTGACACTGAAAAGTCTCATGAGGACCTCCACAATAGTTACAACAAGGGAATTGTTGTTGAAGACTTTGAGGATTTTGTGAGAAATTAAAGTCTTGATTGTAACACAGTTCCGATTGGATAAACGGAACTTGGGATTTCGAGAACAATCGTCAACATACTGAACATTGTTTCCAAATTCTCAATAAAAATGAGTCGGGGTTGTGCGAGATGGTGTTTGAATATATCGGGAGTGTATTAGTTGAAGTACGGAGTTAAAACATTTGGTGTTTCACTCCGAATTTACAATAAAAAACAAACTCCATCATATTCAATGCAACACATTTTTGGCATTTGGCCATAAAATTTTGGTATTTGCACACTTTTTCGAGCTTGTGGGATCTTATTAAACAGTTGGTTTGTGGGTTCCGGTTAGAGATAATCAGGTGTTTTCGGTGGACAATTATATCAATATGAGAGCACATTTCCACAAGACTTACAAGTGCATCGTTGACAAAGGTGCCATCTAACGAATCCACACAACTCGTAACAACACTTTTGGTCGTTAGTGGAGATTTTTTGTGGGAGGAATTGACATGGGGTCTTGTTTGAACAACGAATGGCTCTTAGAGGAGCATTAACAACGTTGGAATTGTCTTTGGTATGACTTGGACAGTATTTTGAAACTTTTGAATAGCTTTCTCCAATATCTTTCGTGTCAGGTCACATCTAGACAATTATGCCCATGCACCAGGTCCTTCCACATCGAAACAAATTCTTTTCAATCTTATGTGTTTGTTGAGGACGATTGGGCATTTGTGGAAAAGAATCTTGGTTTTTGAGTTTCTCTTTTGACAACAATAGGCTGGAAGTGTGCAATATTTCCAAAGCCGAACATGCTTTAATCGCTTTATAGGCGATAATCGAATGATGTCATAAGAATTAAATTGATAGAGGGATAAGGAAAGGATTAACTGATACGAAGAAAAAGAAGATATTTTGGTTTTTTTCGAATTTTTTAACAAACTTCATATTTTCAAGAATTGGACAAAATAGATAGACAACTTAAACTGATAATCAATCTTCCTTCACGGTAGCTACTTAGAATGAAAAAGCACAGATTGGCGAGCGGAGGAGTAGGTTAGCAGCGAAGCTTATTCTCCTTTTGGGTTCGTAGTTCCTTAGGAACAACCATCCTTATACCCAATTCTATAGTTTGTTAATCAAATGAGGTGAGACCCACCAGTCCCCGTTTATCGTAAGTGACACAGAAGCAAGTTTAAATCTTTTGTGTCGTGATTGGGAACTCAATAGTTCACCGGAACTTATTATGATAATACCTCAGTGGAGAATATTATATTTTGGTATTTTACCAATTAGTGAATTTTAATTTTTATGGACAATTTTTTTTTTTTTTTTTGATTTTTTTTTTTTTATTTTTATTTTTTTTTTTTGGTTTTTTTAATTTTTATATGATATGTACTAATAAAAAGAAAAGAAAAATATTTTTGTGTTTTTTAATATGATATATTAACAATAAGACAAGTTCAGATCAAAGTCGGATAACAATCGTAGCAAATGCCTCCCCGGCAACGGCGCCAAAAATTGATTCGCTGATAGCGTATATATAAAATAACACAAATGCAAATCTCAACCAAATGCCCTTAACCAAGGCAAAAGGTCAAAATCTACACAAAGAGATTAAATATATAAGAATCAATAATAAAAAGATTCCGGAAGAGATATTCCCGGGTCGTATGTCCCAACGAGTATCGCTGGCTGCATGAAGTAATCCTGGTTTGATGAGAAATTGAATGATGGAGAATATATGATGAAAACACTGATATAACTAAAATTAATTAAATAAAACCTAATTTAATCTACGGGAAAACAAGCAAAGGAAATGGGGATCTTAAAAACTACGGGAAACAAATTTGTTAAATTGGATTTAGAACTTAAAACTACGGGAGGGCATAGCATAATTAATTATCTAGAAATCCTAAAAATTAATCTAAATTAAATGTTTACGGGAACAGAATCAGGTATCGGGAAACCTAAATACTAAAAATTAAGAAAATAAATGCTAAATTAAATTAAAAATCAAAATTAAATTCTAATTAACTTAATTTGAAAAATAAAGAAAACTAGAACTAAAACGGAGGTCGTCTTGAATGCCTAACGAAAGAAACGGTTTAAAACGCACCGGGTATAACGGGTCAAAGACTGAAATTTAAGAAAAATAAGGCTATACTAAATTTTATATTTTTCCCTAGAACACTAAATGACAAAAGAAAATTATTATAAAAAGATAAAATATTTTTTTTGGTTAATTTTTGGATTTTTTATGAATTTCTAAGATTTAAGATTTAATTAATTAAAAAAAATAATCTTTTTCTAAAAATTAACCACTAAATTTTTCTTTTATTTTTCAAATAATTAATAGATTAAAATGAAATTAATGCAAAAGAATTTAATTTTTCAACTATTTTCTCTTTTTTATGATTTTTATAAGAAAAAGTAATTACTAAAATTCATTTTAATTGCTAGAAAAAATACAAATTTACTGGAAAATATAGAAAAATGGTTTTAATATGCTAAAATGGTGCAGAAAATTAATGGAAACAAAAGCCCTAATTTTTATTAACTAATTGAACCCTAATTTGCTTAATTAAAATTATAAACCCTAATTAATAAAACTAATTTAAAAAATATTAAACCTAATTATTATTCTAGAAAAGACAGGGTGCAAACTTGGTAAAGTGAAAGACAAGGGTAGGCGGGGTAAGTAGAACAATTTTACACTATAGAGAAAACGGGCACCCTTGAAGTTTAAGAAAAGAACAAAACAGACCCTGCGCTTGTGCTTATTTTTGGCTTATTAAATTTTGAGAATTAGCAAAAACTTAAAACTACAAAGTTGCTTAACAGCTTAATCCTAACAACTTTAATAAAAGCTCTTTCAACTTTTAACCAAAGAATAAGCTAGAAAATAAGCAAATGACTTTTGTTACAGAAAGTATGCTTTTGACTAGGTTTTTGGATTTGAACTTATTTTGATGCTTATTACTTGATCTATCCCCTGTAAACTAAAAGTTGTTTAATGAAGCTTAAGATGTGTTTTAAAAGGATTTATATTAAATTTAACTGAGATCGTTAACAACTTTAGAAAGAAATTTGACTTGAGAAAGTGCTAGTTCTTTTTATAGTAAGACTAAATTAGAGCTTTTTTTCAAGTAAGCTTGAAGCTAATTCTTAAACTCTAGATGCTGAAACTGAGGAGATAAGCTATACTAGTAATTGAATTCTACTTAGGTAAAGGAATTTATAAAACTTCTCAAAGAAAACTGAGAAACTTCAAAGTGAAAAATGGGCAAACACTATGATGATATGGTTGTTTGCTGTCAATTGGATGTTGCTGGTGCAGTTGGCAATTGACAAGGATATAAAGCTAGGAATTTCAAAACTAACCTTAAACTAAATGTAATAAGTGAGCACAGAATACTTGAAACCTTATAATTGCTTATAAAAATCCTTAAATCTAAAATTCTTATTACTGAAATATGCCCTGGTGCAATAAGAAGCTTTTTAAGCTCTAACTTTTTAAAAACTAAATCCTAACCTTTAAAACTTGCTTAAATCCTTGTTATATGTCCTAACTCAACTGAATGAGAAGTTTTTATAGAGTGTAGTTGCTTTAGAGTCAAACCTGCTTAAACCATACACACCTTCTTTAATGAAGATTAGATTGGCTGTCAACATAAATTGAATTTAAATCTATATTAAAACTAAAAACAACACTAAATTTTTTAGTTCTACATTCTATTTCGTGCTGTGATTATTAGAAGCTGATTGAAAACTAAAATGCACAGCTTATTTGAGAATTTAAAGCTTGTTTCTTATGGCTTATACTGACTACTCTTATGCAGAAATTAAAATATGAAATATAAATGTGATTTTAAACAGGACAAACTTCATAACAAACAGTAAAATCCTAACTATGCTTAATGAACAAGATTAACAGGCTTGAAGAGATAATAAGAAAGCTTTTATTTAAACTTACACAGTGGTCACTTGCAATTTTTCAAAGTAAAACTCTTAACTTCTCATTAACATTAAAGAAATTACATAAAACTTTTAAAGTGAACTGAATTACAATACTTGCTTAAAAAAAACTTAATTACAACATTTAAATAAAAAAAAAGGTAAAAAAAAGGTGTGTTTGACTTCGGCTTGGTCTTGGCTCTTTTATACAAGTCTCAAAGACTTGTGGTCTTGGGTTGTGGCTTGTTCGTAAGGACTTACCAATTCAATCCTAGCCATTCGTTGCCTTACATCATTCTCAGCATGGATGGGGTTACGTTGGGTTGAGTGATTTCCAAGTGGGAGGGGTTATAGGGGCAGGGTAAGGTGGGAAATGGTGGGGTGAGCTGGTGGTAGTACTTGGGAGGTGGTTTGGGAGTGAAAACGTGGGAGAGGGTGGGTTTGAGGTTTTGGCGCCTGGGGGGTGGGGAAAAAGGACAGTTCAGTTATGGTTGCAGTGTTTTAAAAGGAAAGAATGGGGAAGAGGCAAGAGTGCCCCCCCATCTTTCATTCTTTTTTCATTTTCCTTTTAGGTACGGATTTTGTTATAATGATGGTTTGGAAAGTGACCTTTTTAGGTCCCTGCGTTTTATGTTTAAAGAAATAAAAGGGGTTTTGGTAAAATTTGCAAAAATGGGGTATCCCTGCGTTTTATAACTAAAAGGGTAAAAGGAGGTTTTGGCAAATTGCAAAACCAGCCCTTGTGTTTTATTTTTTCATTTTTTCTTTATAAAATAACTTTTAAAATTGGCAATTTAGCCCCTAAAGTTTTGTAAAAAGGAATTCATTGGGCTTTTGTTGGGCTTGGGTTTTGTTGTTGGGCTTTTGGGCTTGTATTGGGCCAATTGGAGTGTGTCTGGGATACAATAAGGTGTTTAGGTTATGTTTATTGGGCTTTTTAGGACCCAATAAGGTTAAGGTGAGGTTTATTGGGCTTTACAAGCCCATAAGGTTATGAAGTGGGTTTTAACTTGATTCCTCTCTTTGAGTGTGTACAATGGCGGGAGTTGGTGTAACTGGGCTAGGATTGGGCCTTCAAAGTCTTCACAGTCTTTGTCAATTGCACACAAATGGGCTGTTGAAATTGATTGAGGGCCCATTTGGTCTTCACAGTCTTCATAATTATACTATTGGGCTTTCCCGGCCCATCAGATGGGTTAAGATTGCATCCAATAGTATTCTTCAGTTCCGGCTCCGGTTTGACTGCTGATTCTTCAGTATTGACTCTGACTTTGGCATTTTTGGACTTTGCCTTGATTTTTGCACGTGTAGTTTCCATTCCATGCTCAGTTTTGTCATTTTGGCTTGGTTTTCTGTCTTTTTGATGATATCCACTTCCTGCACAATACAAATGCAAAACAAACATATATTTGGCAGTTTTTGTCTGTTTTTGGTCATTTAAGCTCGTTTTTAGAGGTAAAAGATATGTGTAATTAAGCACTTATCAATGCCCTTGTTTTCAACTTTAAGAATCAACTTTCACTTTTCTCAACATTTAATCTCTTGGAAACACATTAATGGCAATCATTGCAAGTTTGCAACTTTTAGGCTCATCGAAATAGGCTACTCCCGATTAATTAGAGACATAAAGAGGAAATTTCGTCCTCTTGACTTTTCACTAGGGGGGGGGGGGGCCTAAACAAAGCTGATAAACAAGATCAAGTGTCAATATAAGTCCAAATGATTAAGCTCTTATTACTGACATAGATTGTGAACTTTTCACTCCCGGGAATAAATTAATGATTAAGATGTGTGACACTTTTTTAACTCAACCATTTGATTATTTATCTTCATGTTGAAATTCATTATAGCTTTACAAATAGCCTTGTGAGCTCAAAAGGTTAATAACATAGATAAACCTCGACTTCAAAGCTAAAGATAAATTAGGAAACAAAACTTTTAAATATGATTTCAGAAAATGAAATTTTAACCAATTCTTTTTATTTTCCATGTACTTTTATTATTTTTCTTTTTGCAATAGGAATGTGTTCGTTAGTTCGAACCCCACTTAGGCCTTTTTCCCAATAGGATATCGCAACAACAACCGGTGTTTCTTAGGTTCGAACCCCCACTCCGCTGCTAACGGTTTGTAGGTTATCGCGCAACACCTTTTCCTACAAAGCCTAGAATCAAAGTCTCCTAGTTGCAATCATTACCTAGGCCGGCGCTCCCTAGTGCATGAATGCCTCACGATCCTTGATCCTTCGTTTACAAGTTTTATATCCTTAGTTGCGACCCATCAGAGTTTCTTTCTCCAACATGGATACGCCACGATTATAAACTAATATAGCTTTTTATTATTCTATTTTTTCGAATGCTTCATTGGCACGTAAAAATAAATGCTTTTGCATTAGAAATCTGTGCTTTCCATTGGCATTTCTTTTTAGTTATTTCTTTTTGATGGAATGGGAAAATTTCATTTTAGAAAATCAACTTATAAATTTGAAACCAAATCCTTACTTTCATATTAAAATGAATTATTTTTCAATATGTAGACTTTTTCTAAAGACTTTGGTTTTGACTTAGCTAAAGTTAAAAAGAGCACGTATGATTAAGTGTGTTAAGAGCTTATGGGAGTAAAAAGACACAAATCATTCATATAAGCTTTAGGTTTTCCAAATAAACCTTGCTTAAACAAATACACTTATATTTAACTACATCATTTCTTGTTCTTCACATTTTAAAATCCAAAGCAATAGGATTTGTGAAAGCTTGGCCCTACAAAAGGTAGGTTAATAAGAACTAGCTAGGACATTTTCACCACGGTCAAGTCAAAATTAAACTACTATTATTTCTCACCAACGGACTACCAAAAAGAGGTGTTTTTTCCAAAACTTAAGCTTCTTTTTGAGCTTTTCTTGTAAGCAAAAATTTAAAATTTCTCACTTTTTCACAAAAAGGCAATTCACAAAGATTCAAACAAGGATGCGTGAAATGCAAGTCAATATCGAAGATATCCTTCCCACAACCTAAAATGAAACATTTGTCCTCAAAGTTTAAAATTAGGTCAATAGGAATCTTTAACAAAAATATATGGTCTTGCCAAAGAAATAGATGTTAGTTCGATAAAGACAAGGATAAGAGATTAGAGTTTTCCCATTTATGAAGAGAAGATTGGAGACCATCGATGGAAATTGTGGGAATTGCTTTGTCCTTCCACAAATTTTGAACCATGAAGCTTCCAAAATCCGGAAACCTAGACAAAAATCACAAACAACCAACAAGAGACGAAAAAGAACAAGCTTCCTCTCTTCTTTTACATTGTTAGCTCAAAAATATC
The DNA here is from genome assembly GCA_026074375.1 of Tanacetum coccineum. NCBI lineage: Eukaryota > Viridiplantae > Streptophyta > Magnoliopsida > Asterales > Asteraceae > Tanacetum > Tanacetum coccineum. Next base: position 40,302 of record BQNB010032618.1, on the reverse strand, counting down.
TCTAAAACGGCTTAGTTTTTGTTAACCGAGTACAAGCTATACTCGCCCCCGAATTAATTTGTCCTTGGGGAAGCAACAAAGATAAAAAGAAAATGAAAAGAAAAGGATAAGCATGGGGTGAACTCCCACGAAGCGGCTTTGTTTTTGATTACCGAGTCGCAAGCTCGACTCGATCCCTGAATTTAGTTGTCCTTAGGGAGAGCAATACTTAGAACAAGAAACTGTTTAGAAAGTGCCACCGGCTCTTAGAAATATGACTATGCCAGGGTCAAAAATGGTGTCTTCATTCTCGAAGGAGACAATTGAGGAAATGAAGGGTAAATCTGAAACAAGGGTGGGTAAAATACTGGTCATAAAATCATGAGATTTAGAAAACTCCCGTAAATCTTTGTTTATCAAACATTCCCGCTTTGGGTTTCAAAAATTTCTTAATATACGGATGGTTTCGGTGGAGGTCGAGGAATTGATGGATCATTTGGAGATCAAGGTTTAGGTGACTCATTAACTTCATCTTCGGAATCAGCATCTTCAACACCAGGCGGAATTAAATTATCTGGAACAAGGAGAATATCAATCTCTTCTTGAGTGGGCTCACTATCTTCAACGAGGATAGGAGATATGGGAAGAGACTCGATAACTGAATTTTGATGAAAATTTCCCTGGGAAGTTGAAATTTCATAAGCACCTGTTCATAAGGACTAAGATATTCCTCAAATTCACGATTATTCACTGCCGAAGTGTTAAAGTTACACGGCGGAACTCATGGTGAAGAGGATCACTCCTTGGAGAAAAAGTAATTGAAGATTCATTCTGTTCTGGCTCATGATCGGAAGTTACTTTGGAATCGAGATTATGGGAAACATCATCACTAAGTAGATTATCAAGAAAAGCTATGTCTCCTTCTGAATCGAAATATCCTTCTTCTAAGTTAGAAGATACTTCTATAGCTAGAAAATCATCGATCTCATCATTATCGTCTTCAGGAGCAAAACACTCATCCTTGTCGGATAAGGGTTTGTTGAGTAAAACTGGCTCATCGGAAACGTTGGAATTTTTTATCTCGACATTTTCTTGAAAATTCTCTTCATGTAAGTCCTTCTTAAGAGTTGAATCATCATTACCCGGTGGTAACGAATTAAGAGGAGCAAGTTCATCGGCGAACTTCACAAAATTATCACTAGTCTTCACCGGAGAAGAACTAGGAGAAGGATCTCATAGAATGAGTTAGTGGTTACTGCACAAACGGATCATCTTTTGAAAAATCGATAACAGAAATGGCATGAACAAAATTCTTTTCCTTGTTTTTCTCAGATTTATCGGCATAGTAAACAAGTTCATCTTTTCCTACTCTTAAAGTCAATTTTTCCTCGTACAAATCAATGAGAGCTTTTGCGGTTCGAAGGAAGGGTCTTCCTAAAATAATAGGCACTCTCGGGTCGGGTTCAAAATTAACCACCACAAAATCCGCAAGAAAAGTGAAACCATCGACTCTAACTACAACATCCTCGGCTATGCCCATCGGGTGAGAAATGGAACGGTTGGCAAGCTCGAGTGTCATACGAGTAGGAGTCAAAGCTTCAAGCTCAAGTTTCTTGTAGATAGAATGAGGTAAAAGATTAATGCTAGCTCCTGAATCGGCTAAAGCACTAGTCCTTTTGAGTTCTTGTAAAGCACATGGGATAAGAAATTTTCCCGGATCTTCGAGTTTCTCGGGAACTTTGTTCATGATGTGTAGCGCGGAACATCTCAGGCTACTTCTAGTTGTAGATAGCGATCTCTCAAGCTTCTCTTTGTTTCTTAGCAGACGAGCTTAACCATTTGTTTAAACTTTGGGCTCATTTCTATCAGACAAGAGCATCTTTCAATCAATCTCTTAAACGGAGTTGCTTGAAATTTTCATAAACCGGCTATGTTGAGCACTTGGTTTATCGTGTTCTCTCACTTTCATCCTCTCTTGTTTATAAGGCTTCTCTGGAAGTTTAGATTGGATAGATTAGGAATTAGGATCAAAGATAACGGTTTTCTTTGCTTTTTGGTTTTGGATATTTTCATGAAAATTGGAATCTTCTTCCCCGGTAGATGGGACATCGTGCGGTATTTTCCAATTTTTGGATTTTGCACTTTTTTCCGATTGACGTTCTCGGGTTTTGTTACGGGTTCTTTTTGAGGTTTTAAAAAAAACATTCGGGTGTAGGAACATGAGGAATCGAGGATCTTCCAAGCCTTATCGCACTTTGTTAGTGATAGCATTTATTTGCTGACGAGGGTTAGTTATGGTTTGACTTGGTAGAGTTCCTGGATTTGAGGTAGAGGCTGAATTTTTGAAATTATTACAAAGACTGGTCAACAAACTTGTGACATTAGCCATTTGATTCTGCAAATTTTGACCTTGATTTTGACATTCTTCAACACCGCTCTTTGCCCTTGACCGTAGTTTTCAAAATCTGTTTTCAAAACACTATTTGTTGGAAGTTGGTGAGGTAAAACTTGATTGATTGGTGGTTGATATGGTGGAGCTTGATAAACTTGATTTTGACGGTTTTGATTAAAATTTCCTCCACGGTTTTGGTTGAAATTAGAATTGGTTCCTTGATAACGGTTTTGGTTGTTTGGGACATTCGGTTTTGATTGAAACCCTGGGTGGTCTCCCATTTGGACTTGCAGATTGAAAGTTGGTTTCTTTGGAGAACAATTACCAATTGGCTTGGCGGTTTGTTGAAATTGCTGGTTATTGTCTTGAAAAACAGGAAATCGTATCCACTTAGAGTTAACAGGACAAAGGTTAATCTTTGGTGATTTGATCCACAAGTTTGACACCATAATTCCTCAATGCTTGGACGGTTTTTTATTACTCTTTTTTGCTATAATTCAACTTTTTTTCATCAGTGCAGGAGTAGTAACATACCTATGCTTTCATTTCATTCAACATTTTGTTTCCTCTTGATAGTCATTTATCCTCGATGAGAAGCAGCTATTTGTTGCTATATCGAATAAGATTATAGAAGATGAAGAATTAGAAAGAGGAGCATCCGTACTCACTCTTGAATCATTAGCACGACTTCTTGAGTAACGAACTTTTGACTTGCTTTCAATAATTGCTAAACCTTCTTGAGGCATCTTGTCCAAGAAATTGCCACCTGCTGCAGAATCTAAGGCATCTTGATCGTTTGAATTCAAAGAGTTGTAAAAAGTATCGAGTTGGTGGAGTTCCGAAAGCATGGTGAGGACATTGACGATAGGAGTCCTTAAAACGGATTCCCATGCTTCATTAAAGCTTCAGTTGGTTTTTGATAAAAAGTAAATGAAATCTCATTCGATTGTAAGTGGTTTATTGAGGTGGGAAGTATTGGTTTATGAACTTTTGAAAACAGGTCGTCCCAAGTGAGAATTGATCTATGGAGGTTTCTTGTTAACCAATCTCGGGCTTCACGTCCTAGAGAAAAGGGAAAAGCAAAAGCCTTTCATCGAAGTGTCGGATCTTCGGGATGTTCTAAACGTTGAAGTGACTTTGTAAAAAATCGGAAGGTGATGTGGGATCTTGTTACCCGTGATTTTTGTTGCTTCTGCACAAGATTAAATTAAAGGTTGTTGTTTGAGCTCGAAATTGTTGCAATTGTCGGTGGGAACAACGTATAGCATCTTAATAACCCTTCGATGGGTTGCTTGTAACATTTCGAGCATTGTTCGATTGATCAGGCCATCTTGGACAACGTTTTTTTGTTCATACAAATTGGTTCAATCCGGAAGAGTTTGTTGTTTACGACGTACTCACGAGATTGCGAACGAGTGCGCATAAAAAGAAAAACTAACAATTAAAAAGCAAGACTTTACACTAATTTTTTTTTTTTTTTTTTTTTTTTTAACAATGAATTTAAACGGTTACACGAAAGAGGACTTAACTAAATAATCAACTACTTCACGGCTTGTCTTGAAAATTGCCTTTACTCAATGTGAGCCGTTTGGTAGGAGACACAAAAGGCAAGTGTTAAATCTTTGATTACGAATTGGGAACAATTGCAAGTTCACCGGAAATTGAAATGATAATATCTCAATAGAAGATATTATTTGTTGGTGTTCTTTTACCAACTTTGTGAATTTTATTTTCTGAATTAAGACAATTTTTTTATATTTTTGATTTTTCTATTTTTTTTTACTTTTTTATATGATAATTATACTAAAAAGAAAAAGAAAATATTTTTTACTTTTTATATTTTTTAATTTTTTGATTTTTGGATTTATGACAAAAATTTAACTTTCGAGGACGAAAGGATCTTCAAACCAAATCACAAACTCGAAACGAAGGAATCGCTTACACAAGTCCCCGGCAGCGGCGCCAAAAACTGATTCGTAGTTTTACACACGTATAAAATAATATACTTATAGAGAAATTAAGGAAATCCCCAAGTATCCCTTGGACAATTCCACTCACAAAGATATATATATAGAATACGTATATTAAACCGGGCAAGTATGATCACCCGGGTCGTTTCCCCAATGACTCGTGCAATGGAAACCTCGTTTAAGTTTGGATCCTGATTTGAATAAGAAAAGAGATATTTTTGATTTAATTATACTACTAAAATTAAAGGCACAATTAAACAACTAATTAACAAATTAAACTAATTACGAAAGTAAATAAAATGCGACATTTAAGAAAACAAATACAATTTAAATCCTAAAATTATAAACTAAATTCCCAATTCTAAATTAATGCTAAAGAAAATTTTAGGAAAATTAAAAATATTTTTTAAAGGCTTTTTGGATTTTATATGAATTAAACACTAATTAATCTAAATTAAATCCTAAAAATAGAAATTTAATTGATAAAAATTAAGAAAAATACTTTTTAAGCTAACTTAATCCTAAATTACTTAAAAATATAAGAAAAACATTTTTAAATTACTTTTACTACTAAATTTTGATTTAAAAGATTTAAAATTAAGGATTAAAAATTAAAAATTAAGATTTAAATGATTAAAAATAAAAATAAAGATTTAAAGACAACTTTTCTATTTCTAAAAATAACCTAAGTGATATAAAACAAAAGGACTAACTGCGTAAACTTTAAACTAACAAAAACTTAAAAACAAGCAAGATTGGCCCCTGCAACTTCTAACTTTTAACAAACAGCATCCATTTTGATTAAATCAGCTTATTTAACTTGACTCTAAGACAACTTATCTTAAAAACTTATTTTCTAACTTATTCTCAATAAGCTAGATAAGCTTAAACACACTGATAAGCTCTAGCATGGCTTATCAGTCCACCTAAAGCTGAATTAATCAAGTTCCCTCAAAACCACATGACAGATTATATCTACTTAATATAAATTGCTCAATATAAATCAACAAATCCCTACTGCTAATCAAACTAACACTTAACAGATTTAAAAAGCATAATAAAGAATACAGAATTATAAAGACAAATGTAAAACTTATTAAAGCTTAACTAGTGTGTACCTTAGCTTTCCAGCTAGAACAGGAAAGTGAACCAGCTTATTGTGAGCTTATGGCTTAATTCACATAAGCTCAATCTCAAACCAACAATCCTAATCTAACCTATAAGCTGACCCTCAGCTCTAAAAACCCTTGGAGTCTCAGCAGCCATCCAACTCCAATAGAGACTCCAAGCCTTGAACCATTACTCAAACAAACACAAACAGATAATATGATTTTGACAGAATTTGAATGAACACAATTTGAAACAAATTGACTTTTATTAATACTGAAAAATTGGATTCGTACAAGGATTGAAATGAAATTACATCTAACATAAATTTTAACCTTACAATAAACTAGCTTAACAAAGGAAAATTAAAACTGAATTTTAAATTACATAAAAAAAACTAACTCAAAAAAATAATAATAACCCCCCAATGGTATGCTGGATTGAGGGGGTATTTATACCCGAAGCTTGATCTCCTCCCATCTTCTAGGTCCTTCTTTTCTTTTTCATCTTGGCCCTCCATCTCTTCTCTCTCCTTGATCTAGCTTTTAGGCCGTTGGATTAAAGTGTGTATAAACGGATCGTTGACGTGGCTTGGTGTGTTAGTTTGGTGAGTGTGACTGAATATACACTCACTCCCACGTCATATCCACCAATCACAATCCTTCTTTCAGCCACATGGATTTAACTCAAGGGGGTTAGGGTTGGGTTAGGGTTTGATTGATGGTGACAGATGAGTTAGGGTTAAATCGTGTGTGTGTGTGTTCATAGGTGTGTGTGTTTAATAAAAAAAAAAGGGTAAATGGGTAACAGTAATTGTTAATAGGTTTAGAACTTAACCGGTTGGTCGGGTTAGGGTTTGTTTTAGGGTTCGGGTTGGTTCGGGTTAGGGCTAAGGTTGTGATTGGTTGAGAAATGGAAATGGGTTATTTGACCCGTGTTAAAATGACCCGCGCCCAATATAATCTTTGGGGTAATTACATCTTCGGCCCTTGTGTTTGGTTTTCCTATTTTCAAGTTATAAACAGATTTAATGAAGTGCAAAACTAGTCCCCGGAGTTAATAAACAATGGAGTTGGGCTTATATAGGTTGACTGTAGAAGGCTGAGGCATGATCTCTCTGGCTTCGGCTTTGATTTCTTTAGCTTCTTGATCACTCATCCGTTCTCGTGTCCGTTTTTGACTGATTTCTTGTGATATTTGACATATCCATACCTGCACACATAAAACTCAGATACAAGCACATTTTTGCCATTTTTGATCCGTTTTGGGTTTATTTGGGTTATTTTAAGCATAAATAGATATGTGTATTCTACACTTATCAAACCCTTGAATTTATAAAACAAATGGAATTGGGTTTTGGTTGACTGTGGGCTAGCTGCAGTTGACTGTAGAAGGCTGAGGCATGATCTCTCTGGCTTTGTCTTTGATTTCTTTAGCTTCTTGATCACTCAACCGTTCTCGTGTCCGTTTTTGACTGATTTCTTGCGATATTTGACATATCCATACCTGCACACATAAAACTCAGATACAAGCATCTTTTTGCCATTTTTGATTCGTTTTGGGTTGAATTGGGCCTTTTTAAGTATGTATAGTTTAACAACTATCAATAACCTTGTATAGATTGCACTAATTTCGGCATATATATGTTATATATGATATATTTTTGTAACTTTTTATGTATTGGGTATAAATGTAGGTATTTGTTGAAGCGTAGAATTATTTTTGTGGTTCCGGGTATGCCTAAACTTAATTTATCGCGAAACGTATGCACTTTACGTATCCGATAAAAATAAAATGAACAAGGATCATAATTATTCTCAAAATAATTATTTAATACTTGATTGATGTAAACATTTAATCGTTTGATGCCCGTTTACATTGAACGCTAATTTTTAGCTTACGCGATTTTACTTAACATGAAATTTTTCAAAGCAAACATCTAGTACGATACTAAAAATAAATAGTAGATTTATCGACGTCGTCAATGACTTGAAAACACAGGGTGTTATAGAAAGGGTGACAAGGAGGTAATGGAGGTGCTTGTAAAGTGTGGTATGTGCTTAATTACACATACCATTTTCTATTAAAAACGGACTTAAATGGCTAAAAACGTACCAAAAATACATTGTATTGTTTGTACTGAATTTGCATTGTTGTTTGTGCAGGAAACGGATTATTCCAACGAAAAGGAACCAAAAAGAAAGCCAAAAACAAACAAATCCAAGCTCGAAATGGGAAAGGACAAAGTCATAAACACACAACTTAAGGGACTAAAGCTACCAAGCCTTAAGATGTATTACAAAAAGACAAGGGCTAAAGTCGAAAATTGAGGGTGAAGTATAACTTTAGGGGCCATTTTTGCCAAACCCCTAAAGTTATATCACAAAAGGGCGAAAATTACAACAAAGTTATAAGAATGGAGGGGCCAAAGCTGCCAACTTACCCAAACTCCATTCTTCCCGCCCAAAACAAAACCCAGTTACAGCTAGGGGATGTCGTCCCATACCTCTACCCTGCAAAACCACTCAACACCCTAGAAAAATCATTCCAACCACTCCTCAACCCCCCCCCCCCCAGCTGTATAAGTGCCATGTTGGCAATCCCTCACCATTCCCAAGTATTTTCGATGGCTATGATTGACTCCAAAGAAGCACAAAAGAAATTAAAGGCTGGGATTTGTTTTAGAATCCCCTCACACAACAAACACACTTTGTTTTTGTCTCTCCAAAGAAGCACAAGCTGCAAGCCCAAAGAAGAAGACTTCGGCTATAAATAGAGCCTTTTGTAAGCCTTTGAGGCAACTAGTTAGTTTTTAATTTTTAATATAACTTAGCTTATTTTCAGTCACTTACAGCTTTTACTTTCAGCCTTGTAACATTTTCAAGCTTTAATGCAAATTTAAGTTTTTAAGTCAATTTACAATTCCAAGTGTTAAGTTTCTTGAATGTGTTGATTTGTGTTTAAAAAGCTCTCAATACAGCTTGTTTATAAGCTGCTTTAATTAAGTAAGTTTAAAAAGTTAAGTAGTTAAGAGAAAATCACAAAAAATCACTCTCAAATATACCACAGCTTATTTTATGGATGATAAGCCAGTTCAGGATGGGCTTACGGACTCTCACTAGCTTGTTTTATACAAGTTAGAGCTTGTAGATTCTTGGTTTAGCCCTGTTTTGAGCAAGGGTGTTGTAAGTTTCTCTTTCTCTTATTTCTCTTAGCTACTACATAACTGCTTATTAGTGTTTATTTGTTACTTATGTTTGCTTATTTGTGCTTCATCAGAATGTTTTAGTGCTTATCTTGCTTATTGGTTAGTTGAATAGTGTTTTGTATCACTTTCTTAGTTAGTACTGTTAGTTTATTTGTTAACACTGTTAGTTTTGAGTTAATACTGCTAGGCCAATTCAGCTCATTTAAGTGCTTATTCTTGATTAAAAGTCGCTTATAAGTGTTTTAATTTGTTACTTGATAATCTGTTTTTAATTAGCTTGAAAGAAAAATGATTTTTAAGGGGTATTTTCAACTACCAGTACTAACTCTAAGTTAGTACTGCTATTTCACTTTTGGAACAGTACTAACTTAGAGCTACCAGTACTAACTCCAAGTTAGTACTGTTAGTTAAAACTGTTAGTACTGGTGGTTCATTTTAGCTTATCAGCTTATTATTTCTGCTTATTTAAGATTTCCTTAGTTTTTTTTAGAGTAAATTAAACCATTTTCCTTTACTGTCTTTAGGAGTAAGCTTATTTAAGCTTATTTTCCTTTTCAAAATAATTTTAAGAGTTCATCAGTTTTAGTTTTCTAGCTTATTTATCATTATAGTCTATTCTGGTTGCTTATTCTTATGTTTAAGTGCTTATTTTGGGTAGTTAAACTTCTGTTTTAGCTTATTTGCTTATTTCTTGTATCTTTGTGTTTTATTAGCCTAACAGTACTAACTTAAAGCTAGCAGTACTAACTCCAAGTTAGTACTGGTAGTTAATACTGTTAGTACTGTTGTGTTTTATCTTGTTTAATTTAGCTTAAATGCTTTTTGTATTTGCTTATTTAGAGTTAGTTTAGCATTATTTGATTTGTCTTAAGCTTATTTGAGCTTATGTGTGTCTTAGTGTAAAAGTTTTAAGTGTTTTTGCCATTCCTAGCTTTTATTCTTGTTCCAGCTTATGTTCTTTGTTTATTTTTGTATGCATTTGCTTATCAGTGTTAGTGCCAAATCTTATTCTTATCCTTGTCATATTCAAACACCAATCATCAATCGTCTCTCGATTTTCCATTCTAGCCTCGTTGGGACATAACGACCCGGAGACTCTCTATACTGCTTCCGGTTTCATTGATTTCGCGGATTTTGATCCTTGTTGTATATTTATATATATTTACATATTTATCTATGTATAAAGAGGGTTGAGTTTACGCGAGTCAAATTTCGTGTTCAGGTATAAAGTGTAACGTCATTTCGTGTTCAGCTTCATAATCAAGACGTATCATTGCGTTCGTCTCTGGCACCACTCGTCTGCGTCTTACGCATGACGTTAGCGTACACTCTACAAAATCGAGCCACTTTTGGGCGCACCGTCTTTCATTTATCGTTCATCATGTCGTACGTTCGACAACAAGATGCCTTTGTTTTGTTCTCCAAGTACCGTAAAGCCTCAATCCAAAATCCAGACTCCCTCCTCTCGTTACCAATGGAGCTATTTTTGAATACGTGAACCCAACCTTTACATAACTTAATTTCTTCTTCATTTGTCCATGCAGTGGACCGGGGTGCATCCTTGTTTTGAGCCGTCCTCTTTTGGCGTCCTCTAGTCGGCTTCGACTTCTGTGGCGGGGCCGCGACTTCAACGGCAGAGTTCTCACAAGCGGTGTGTTGAAAAGAAGCGGTGTATTGAAAAGAGTTCGAATATTAAGGTGAGTACATATCTTCAGTTGAAAATGAATGGATGGGAGACATAGGTTGTTTCATATGTGGTTGTGATGACGAACAACCCATTTGAGGTTGTGAGATGTAATTAAGGTTATCGAATGGGAACACGTTTGGTTTTGAGGCGAATTGGCTAAACGCGTTTGTTTGTGAGTATTGGCTAAACGTGTATGGGTTTGGTATGGTTCTGGTGTCGGTGCCGGTGTCGGGTTTCGGTATGATTGGTTTGGGTAAGGTTAGTTAAAATATTATGATTATGGCCGTAAGTTCATTTGTTGGTTCGGTGATTGGTTTTCGAGAGCAAACGTGTCGTCGGGTGTTGGGGGAGTGCTTCAGGTAGTTTTTTGTTGTTGACGTTTGGTGTTTAGGGGAGTCTTTTGTTAAGATATTTTTGTAACTAAAAATGAGAAGTAAAGTTTAAAGAGTATGTATATAAAATGGGGATGTTGTGTTTAAAAAATGGTGAAGTTGTGGGTATTTATAAGTAAAAATGAGGTAGTTAATTTTTTTTTATAAAATGCAACGGCGAAAAAACAAGGGGGCCCACAAGATTAACCACTCACGCATGGTGAGTGGCTCACCACTTTGGTCCGATTTTTCCAAGACTCACGCATGAGTTTGTTGCTTCGTTTTGGAGGTTCGCCCGTGAGTGGCTCACTCACCGAGTGAGTTCACCGCCACTCTGGGTAGCCTAAAGGGTTGTTACAAAGGACGTCTTGTGATTTTCGGTGACCTTAGGTAATAACTACAATAAGACTTTATTACATTTGTGAAATAAAAAGAAATTACATATAAACTTGAGGTATATTACTCATATATATATATAATATTACACGTACGAATAAAAATACGACCTCATTTAAGTGGATATAATGTGTTACACACCTCTCCGAAACATTCTGATAAGGCTGGATGGAATGGGAGTAAACTCACCATTCAAAACCAAAGTCACTCACAAAATCTTTATGTCGGTCAAGGCAACTCACGCGCGACTTAGGTGCAAAGTGGTGAGCCACTCACCACCGATGAGTGGTACTTATTTGGGACCCACATGTATTTTTATCAGTTATATA
>BQNB010032618.1:0-27665 GCA_026074375.1 Tanacetum coccineum | reverse complement strand
AGCAAACGCGTACAATACAAAAGGTACATTGTGGATTTATCGATGTCGTCAATGACTTGAAAACACAGGGTGTTATAGATAACTTCGTAGGGATCAAAAGAGCTGACGTAAGTAAATTGAGAGACTAAAAATGCCAAAATCTGAAAGTCATTTTCGGAAGTATAAAATAAACAATTTCATATGTAACCTTATGACTTTCGTAAATCAAAAGAAAAGGTTTCGTAAATTCTCTGCAATAAGTTGAGCTTTTGTAATAAAGAAAAACACGATCCAAATCGTTTCATTGATTCTCTGTGATAGAAAAACATAATAAAACATGATCTATTTGTTTTATTTGTTCATAATTGTTGTTATTGATTGATAAAATAGGTTTCGTATAGATCTAGTGTTTCGTAAATATGAAAAGTGATTGAAACTTAAAATTGATTAAGGCAAAACGTTAACATATGTCTTGAAACATGATTGGAATGACTTGATCACTGAAAATATCATTTGAGGACTAAGATCATTGGGTTTTGTAACCTTGATAGATTTCATAAATTTGAGATTTTGCTTTTAGAACAAAAGAACAGTCTTAAACTGTTTAAAAATGATAAATAAGCTGGAAAACAAGATAAATTCTTTAACTTTATCATTTTTTAGTTCACAATTATGTTTACAAAAGTAATTTTTCAAGTTTCGGTTTCGTATGGGCTTATCAAAGGGTTTCGTCAATTGTAATGGGACAAATGAGTTGGTTTCGTTAATGATATTTTGGCCTTAATAAATGGGGTTCGTAAGGAAAAATGGGTTTTTAGCTTGGGTTTTGGAAAAAATATAAATGGGCTAAATTTTTTTACGGATACTCAAATGGGCTTAATCGTTAAACAAAATGGCATCTTACGAAAACAAATGATAAATTTTGTTATAAAATCATAACTTTATATTGATAAATGGATCAAATGGTGAAGATTGTGTCCAGTTTCGACCGTTTTCTGAAATTAACAGGATGAGGATTGAGCAATCTACTGACCATCCAAATATCGTATATAAGAATATGTTTTGTATAACTAAATTTTTCATTCAAAGTGATCAATAATTCAAAAATATGAAAAGGAAAATGCAAAATGGAGCTTTAACTGTCTGTGATCATATGTTTCTCATGTAACAACAAAGGCAAAAGTTTAAAGTTTTGAAAATATTGATTCAAAAACAAGTTCAAAATGGTTTATGACTATCTATTGTACTCAGTTGGGTAAATGGTCTAAGTCATGTCCGGTTTCGGCCGTTTTCTACAATGAACATAATGAGGAGTGAGTGACTTAGTGACCATCCAATTGTTGGTTACTTGTTACTTTTAACGTGGGTTGTGATAACATAGTTTTCAAACATCTTTAGAAAACTTGTGATTTTGAAAATGTTGTCTCAATTTCTATTCAAAAGCTATGATTTTGTGTCAGAAAGTGGGTTCTTTTACTAAACAAGTTTTTTATGATAATATAAAGTTATACTCTTGGATTTATTAAAATGGTTGTCACAAGCTTGTGTTTTTGCCAAATTGGTATTTTCAAAATCAGAGTGTATCTTTATTGTTTTTGAAAGAATGTCATTTCGCAAATGCTTTTTGGAGAGGAAATTTAAAATAGAAAGAGAGATGAAATCTATACGCGAAAAAGCTAATAAAAGTATGCTCGAAAAAGAAATGACAGAGCATATAAAATGAGATTAAAAGAAAAAGACGAATAAAGCGTATGGCATGTGCCCGGAAAAGCAAGAATTGGCACATAAGAAAGAAAATGATCAGAATATGCTCAAAAAGAATTGCCAGAGCATATAAAAACAGACAAAGTGGAAAGAGACAAAAATATTATATAAATGTGTATTACATAAAATTTATCTTACTTCACTAATCACTTCATGTCATTATACAGTATTCCACATGGTTTAACAAGTAGTTATAGCTGCTCAACTAGTTCCAAGATACCATAGCATTGGGAGATGCAACAATTATGATGTGCTTCAAAGTATTCCATGCTCTCCTGAGTGCAAGATGGTTGGGAAAGTATTACTTGATCATCCGTTGAGCTATGCTTTAACTGCTACTACTGATGTCCCTATTGTGTATCTATAACAATTCTGGAGGACAGTTAGCAAAGTGCCTGATACTAAAGACACAATCAAGTTCATGCTGGATACTGAGGAATTTACCTATATTGTGGATATGTTCCGAGATACTCTTCATCTGCCAGTGGAAACTCCTCAAAATTTATTTGTCGCACCAGTCAACATTCAGACTATTTAAGCTTTCATGAACAGGGTTGGCTATCAAGGTGTAGTTGACAAAGTGAGCACCTTTTATACGAAGAATCTAGCTCAACCATGGCAAAACAATGTTTAAGGTGTTCAACGCTGCCTTAACAACAAGATCATCTGACACGATCAGACAAATATCAACATTCTTCAATTGTTTCATGCAGTTATCAACCAAACAAATGTTGATTAGGCTGCTCTTCTATGGTGGAATTTCATAAACAATGTGTTTTAAAAGAAGGAAGCCATCTAGTAATCCAGTATCCTTGATTCATCAAGCTCATGATTGATGATTTGATGAAGAAATTCCTAAACATTCCTCAAAGGATTGATGAGGATTATCATTCTATCAAGGATGATGTTTCATTGGTTAGTGTGTATACTACTGGGAATGTGCTTGTACGAGGAATGCTGATTCCAGATGAATTTCTGATAGAGGAAATCCATGTCACTGATGATTTCAAGAAGTATGAGACGGTGTTTGTTGGATCTGATGTTCTAATGAATCAACCGTAACTGGTTGTTTCTACCCAAGGAACGCATAGTTCTACACCTAGAGCACATAGGACACCTACCGTTACTGCTGCTAGTCCTTAGGGGAAGAAGAGGAAGCAAACTGCTAGAGAATCAATCTCACCAAGGAAATCACAAAAAATAACCATCAAGAAGAAGAAACAAACTACAACTCCAATTCCACCTCCAGGCGATGATCGAGAAAGGGATGAAGTGGCTGAAACAACCATTCTAAGTCTCACATTTCACAAAACTGCTTTAGCTGCTGAAGCTCAGGAAAATATTGCTAAAGTACAAGAAAAACTGGATAAGGAGGAGATTGAAAAGATGGTTGAAGGTGACGAAGATGAAGAATCATATGCGAGTGTGTTGGCTGATCTATGATTAATGATGATGTTGATGATTCCGGTACTATGATAGAGCCCAGGAGTCATAAGGAGCATCTAGAAAATTTCACTGATGATGAAGAGATTAAGAAGGAGAAGCAAGATGAAGAGTTTGAGAAAGAGAAGAAAGATAATAAGATTGAGAAGGAAAAGAATATTAATGATGTTGAAAAACCGGATAAGGTTGTTAAGGAAAAAGATATTGATGTTGCAACGGGTAGTATCGAGTTTAGGAAAGGGAAGATGCAAACACCAATTCCCTCACCATCTAGATTCCTTAGGAAAGTTTCATCTTCTGTTAAAACAATTACTCAGGAATTGATAGATGATGTATCGCCAACAACTGCTAATACATCCAAAGATTCATCCACATCTAAACATAAGAAATGACCTAATTCATACAAGATAAAGATTCTTCCAGGAAGTATTGCTAGCATATGCAGACGGCGTGGTCAAATTCGTTCTCATATCAAAAACAAATTCATTACTCATGATTTCTTTATGGGAAAGATTCGAGAAGTTCTTGATCATTGCAACAAGGTTGTACCTAAACTAACATTTGCAAAGACTAATGAGATGATCAACAAAGAGATACCACGTCTGGTTAATCTTGTAGTTAACAAGGATCGTGAAGTTGATCCTATAAATACACAAGAAATGATCTCTAAGGAATTTGCCACTCATGCACCAAAAATGATTAAAGAACTGTTTCGAAAGCACATGCATGATACAACTCTTCATCTTTATCTAACAAAAAGTTCATCAACTGCTAAAAAATCAACCGCTGATCTTCAACAATAGTTATATTTGAATATGAAGTCAAAACCTCAAGATCAAGTTGTTGATCTAGAATTATGGGAAATTTTGAAAGCCAAGTTTGAAAAGAAATAAATTTTCGCATATCATGATGAACATCATAGGAATGCTAATCCTCCTGAAGGGGGAGAAACATGGCAAAAAGATAATTTGGCGAAAGGAATCTTTTGTAAATAGAAGACTAAGTTTACCGATGATGAAGCATTTGTAATAATCAACCCTTAGGGGGGAGATTGTTAGGTTTAAGAAAAGTGTTTATTATTTTATGAATTGGTCTTTGTATAGTTTTGTTTGGTTTTATAGTTTTATTAGTAATTATAATGTAATAAAGTCTATCTTGGTCAAAGTTAAATAAAGTTGATCAAGGTTTGACTAAAGTTAGAAAAATAGAATAGGATTAGCAATAAGTATAAATACTCATCTAGGAGGGGTATTTATACAAGTCTTTACATATTGTAATTTACTTCTCCCCCTATTTCTATTTTCCCTTTAAAATGAAAATTTAGAAAATGATAAAAAAAAAATACTCTCTAGCTCCCCTCCTCTATTCTAACACTTTCATATGATTACTACTATGCAAACATGACATATAACAGGAATCATAAGCATCTAGATCATCAGTCTAGAAAGCTGCATTATGTGTGATTGTCTGAGCAACTTGACCATCTATAACTCCAGGATCTGCGTGAAATGCTAATTGCTCCTCATCCAATTCTTTACCCTCATCCTATGCTTGAACAAGCAATACCTTTTCCTTAAACCATGTTGCATCCCTTCTTCTCTTTGGCTGAGTACACTGTCTAGCCATATGCCATTCACCCTTACAATTATAGCACTTAACAACCTTTTCTTGACCTGATGTATTTCCCCTTGAACCTAAAGCATTCCTTTGTGAACCTGAACTGATAACATTCTGACCTTGTCTTCCTTAAACTTGCTGAACGGTGACTCTATCATCTTGAATAGTGGCTTGATTCCTCATATTGGAAGAAGATCTAAGTTGATTGTTGGTGAGGGATAACGTGGTGTAAACACAACTAACAAAAATGCCATTGCTTTGTTCATACAAGCAATTGGGTCATCACTAGGAAGGAATGTTGAAACAACAAGACCTGAGTCTATTTAAGGAAACTTAGCTTGAGGTGATTATGGAATTGTCAGAGGTGGATCTGCATTTTGAGGAATAGAAGGTTAAGTGTGGCTAAGGTTAGTTAGATAAGTAGTTGGGTATTGTTATGGATGATGAGGTGCTCTATAAGTATTTGATAGTGGTGGAGGAGAGTACACATGTTAAATAGGAGGTAAAAGCTGTTATTTATACTAAGGAGTGGTGTAGCGAGAATGATAGTTGTTGAAGTGAAATGGCTATGGATGATAGTTGGCAACTAATGCAAGTGGGTCTGGAAATCTTTCACGCATTAAGAGAGCTTCATTAATGTGTGCCTCATGTTGTTCAAGATAAGTATAAAGTTGATCATAGTTCGACGTATACAAATCTCTTGCCAACTTAACATCACTCATAAATTTACCCCATTCTGGTGGAATGCTGTTGAGAAACTTATTATTCACTTAAACTGGTTGCATTGTAATTTTAATGATGTTTATGTGATAGATAAGTTGAGCAATCTGCAAGTAATACTGATACAGTGTTTCACCTTTTACATGAGAGAACTTATCAAACTCGTCATACAGATTACACTTACGTTATTTCCTTGACAATGATGTGCCTTGCATAAGAATCTTAACTCTGTCCCATATGTATTTGGCAATTTTGTGATGATTGAAGAGAGCATAGACATCCGGTGGAAGACCTTGAAGAACAATGTTGGTAGCCTTGAGATCACAATTAGCTTGAAGCTTTTCTTTGTCGGATAATTCTTCATAAGTCTTGAGCCTAACAGTGCCATCCTCTTATTCAACCAATGGCCAGGCAAGTAGACCGTTTTCAACTTAGTTAAGTATTATCCGTCCATGATCCTTACCTTGATTGTAGAGTTCTGTTTGACTTTTCCAAGATTCATATTATGGTTTGTCAAGCATAGGAGGACGGTTGTCGGCACTGGCAACAATCATAAATTAAGCTAAGGTAGACATCTTGAAGTAATTGTAGTAAGATAAGAACTTGATCCAACAGTGATAAAGGAGGATTATGTTAAAGAGTTATTGTTTAAGGTGATTGAGATTATTATTCCACATGATTTTACAAATCTTAACTAAAACCGAGAAAGTACCAAGTTATTTTGTGGGATTTTATAAAGTAAGACAAACCATAGAAAAATAAAATCTTTTGCTGATCAGTGTAATATTTTGCACGAATTATGACAGTGTAATGTTTCACACGGTTTATGTTATTGTAATGTTTCGCACGATTTAGGTAATTTGGACAGAGTTTTGTTTTGTTCAAGTACGTATTTCGCACGGTATATTACACAACACTACATAAATCACGCACATGTTCCCAAACATATTTCGCACAACATATTTCGGATAACTTGAAAAAATCTGAGTAGAGTTTTGTTTCACAAAAAAACGTATTTCGCAAGAAACAAACACCTGTAATAAATCGCACGAATTACTTATTTCGCACGCTTACATAATTCGTACAACATGCATAAATCGCACAACATGCATAAATCGCACAAAACGTATTTCGCACCCTTCAAGCTGACTTATTTCGCACACTTCAAACGAACGCAAAAAAATACGTAACAATCACCTAAAAACACCCTTTTTGACGTTTTACCTTGATATTTCTTGTACAACTAAGTATCTTAGGCTTAGATCTTTCTTAAAAACATAAACTTTAAGGGTTTTAAACACAAAAAGTCTTGGTTTGATTGTGCGAGACGTACGACCCAAAAAACCACAAAAACATGATCAAAACAAGATAAAAATGCACATGCTCTCATGATATCATCCTATGGCGACTGATACCAATTGTAGGATATCAAAAATACAATCTAAGATGACTAAATGAGAAGTAGATTTTAGAGAGAGAAAGAATGGTTGGAACACTTAGAGGGAGAAAGAAAGAAACTTGTATTATGGAAAATTAACCAACCCCTTCCTATGGCATGGGAAAGGGGTATTTATACCCTTACATTGGCCGGTCAACATAAGGGGTATTCTTATGTTGACCTGGTTAGCTTAGCTCGTTTCCAAATATTATACTACGAGCTATTTATAGATATATTAGAAGTGACCGAGACTTTTTCGTATTCCTAACAACGTAAAACTTCTTGGTATACGACATTTGAGGTGTAGACTCAGTCTTGGTCGAACTCTTAGACAGGCTTTACACATTTTTAGTTCTACGTGATATCCTCTAGACAGCGCAACATAAATCTAGCCATGCAAGAAAAGAGAGTTCGAAAAATGGACACCCACATCTGGAATTGTCTAGCCTGAGCTTTATTGATAGTCATCGCAAAGCTAAGGCGCATATGGAACAGTTTTCCTCTTAAGTTTGAAAGGGAACATCTCTTCTTCGGATGGAGCAAGATGGATTCTCGACAAAAGCAATCTAATATATTGCACTCCAAACCCGTTTTTATGCATATAATTACTAGAATGTTATGGAAAAGTTTGAATAAGATTTATAAGTTTCAAGGCATTATGTGATTGGCTAGTTATTATGTGTTAAGTTGGTAGTCAAACCAAATAGTCTAATTTTAGTTGAGTGTTAGTTATATGTGTTTATGGGTATAGAAAGTTTGGTGTGGCTAAAACCTTAACAATAGGAATTGAGGGACCATTTCTGCCATTTTATCAAACTAAATCTAGATTTTTATAAGATATTCCTTTGCTCTATTCTACACACTTCCATGTTTAGTTGGATGTGTTTATGGTGCCAACCTAAACAAAGAAGCAAAAGGAAGATGGGATATTTCAAATGATGAATCTTGGTGAATTAAGGTCCTAATCAATTAATTATGTCCAATACAATGATTTTCACAAGTAGGTAATCACTAATTCTTGACCAACTTGAGTTGGTGTTTATAAAGACCAATTTGGAAGTTTTCATCATATGATCATATTTATATGGGTTAAATCATATATACCTAATTTAAACCCTTAAATGTCATATTTACCCAAGTAAAAGACAAATTACCATATATACCCAATTCTAATACCATATTTGTCACATCTATCTATTTTATTACTAAACCACTTAAAACTAAATTTATATTATTAAATACCAGTCATACCCTTACATAAACACAAATTCTCCATTGACACGTCGGTATCCAAACAAAAAAGGAAAACATAACCAACTGAACCAAACAAAAACACAAGGAATCATGTCTAAGGGGGTGTTTATTTTTTGCTTATTGTCTTTTGTGGTGCCATTTCCTTTCACACAAAGGAATGACACTTGTTTCTTTTTTTTGCTTATTCCAAACAACTATCTTGAATCTGGATGACCATAAAAACCCATATCCTTCCCATCTAGGATAACTAAAAGACATCTTGACCATAAAAACCCATATCCTTCAATTTCATTTCAGTCATATTATTCATCAAGAACCATTAGTTAAAACACTTCAATCCTCCATCACCACCACCATTTTTTCCTCCCCACGGCCGACATCCTTCCATCGACAACTCTTCTCGTCGGCTAACTATTCCCATCAAGGTTTCATTATTTGCTTCGATTTGATTCACCTCTGTAAAGGTTTTAACTTTCTTTAATGGTTGAATGGTATGAAAAGGATGGTTACCAACTAGTTATTTATTTTATTTTTTTGAAAGATGTTTAGATAGAAAAAGGATCAAACCTATGATTCATATATATTTTGGTTTTCAATTGAATTATATAACTTTAGATTCGGTTACCCATTTTTTTCATGGTTAATTTATATCAATGATTTGATTAAATTGAGGTTTTCATTTTTTTTTGCTACACAATTTGAGGGTTTTATGTTTTGTATAAAGAGTCTTTAAAATTTCTTCTTTTGTTAGAAAACAAATTCACGTACGCAAATTTATTCAGAGGAAATTAGAAATGGCTATTCAAAAAAGTTATCACTTGATTTTAACAGCAGTTTAGGTAAAGGGTAACATTGTCATTTACTTTATTATTATCTTTCATTAAGATAGAAAAATAAACATAATTTCTTCACAAAGGACCAACTCTAAACATAAATTATTATGTAACAAGATACATGTTCTAAACAGGACAAAAAAAGAAACAGGCCCTAACTCCATGCATACTTTGCAAAATTCTTTATTTCTATGTTTCGTTAAGAAAGGAAGGATTCTCTATTAGATAACTAAGAGCCAACCAATAAACAAACTAATCAAACAACATGCCTTGGTAACAATTTACATGCAATTAAAATAGCAGTGTATGTAGATTCCTAACCGTGTGGAAACTAAATGTAAACCAGGAGTAATCAGATTTAAGATGGCATTATGTTTTGTTTATATGACGTCTTTTAGTAACAGTTTCTTTTTCTTTGAAATGAATATAAACAAAACCTATCATATTTACCTCAATTAAGAAGGGTAAATTAGTCAAAATCATTTTTCATTTATAATATTTAAGACTTTATAATGATTAAATTTGTATTGTGGGTAAACATGACATATTTTGTATCTAAATTGGGTATATATGGCATTATGATTTTTTGTTAGGTAAATATGACATTTAGAGGTTTAAATCGGGTATATATGGAATTAACCATATATATATATTATAGATGAGATGGGTTATGTTAATGAGTAAGGTTAAACCTTCTTATTAGTTATATACAGAAAGATGATGATAGTGTATGAGGATTTTTGTTTATGAAATCAAGAGGTTTTGATGGCAGAAATTCTTATTACATAGTTATGGAGCTAAGGTAAGTAACTTCGGTTATGATGAGGGATTAGGCAGCCGTGCGTTGCTGTAGAGCTTTTTGTACACTGTCTATAAACATCTGATAAAAATTTTCTGGTATATATTTAATAACAATTTAAGTCTAAAAAATATAAGACGAACATATAGACTTTAACTAACAAATAAACCTTAACTAAAAAACAACTCAATAATTCATAATCAAATTGCAAGAAGAAAGCAGAATATAAAATACATACACTTTACAAATGAAACGATAAGATCTGTAAATAGTACTATAATGAACACAAGATATTTTGCTCCATGTATGCACCATAAACATAGAAATTATGGTCTATGTTGCATGACACTATACACTAGCATTTGCATATTCTTAAACTTGAGATATTCATATGATGGTGTCATGTAAAACCATACTTCAGACATAGTTCATTTTGTATTTAGATTATGCAAGGTTTGTTAACTAAATGTGTTAATATTTGTGTGAGGAGGTGGAGATAGCAATACTTTGCCACCAAAAATTGGGTACCACAATTTTGTCGTTAAGGTATTGCTATATATGCTTGATATAGAATATTCATATCGATTTCTCTCCACGTCCTCACACAAACTTTAGCACATACACTTAACATACGTTGCATAATTTAAATACAAAAATGAAGTATGCCTCAGTAAAAAAAGGAATCAATAGCATACATAAACAAACAAATGCAACATTGTACAATCCGCATCTTTCTTCTAGGAAGTGAGCAAGGACAACGCTAACCCCCAAAGTAAAAAAAGGTACGAAAATGGCTTTATCCGATGACGTATCTTTTTTTTGAATTCTTGAACATGGGATATTCATATGATGTTGTAATACAAAATCGTGCCTGAGACAAAGTCCATTTTGTATTTAGATTATGCATGATGGGTAAACTGGATATGCTAAGCATATATAGAAAAAAAATTGATTTCGCAAACATCACATAGAACATTTATATTGATTTTTCTCAGCGTCCTTACACCAACATTAGCACTTTTACTTAACATAACATGAATAAACTAAATACAAAAAGGAAGAATGTCTCAGCAGTTATATATAGGGTCTTTATACATTGGCTCAAATATTAAATTGGCTACAGAAACCAGTTGCATGTTATGTCCCCTGAATTTTGCAATGTGAAAATTACAACGCATCGGGTAACTGAATCTACATAGCCATTTAATTAGTATCCAAATTAGATTTACCAAAAAGGTGTAGAAAATATTAACAATAAACACCATACCTCAACAAATTCAATTAACATGCACCAGAAATCATCCTTGATAAATATGTCGATGTAGTACACTCAATGGTTCCCTTGGGTTCCATAATTCCCCTTTTAATCCGGGTATATATTGTAATTGGATCCTCCTCCACGTATCATACATAAACTTTATATCGATTTCTTTCACACTCCTCATCGTAACACATCCATTTCCAATCGACGTTCGATTAATATCTAGTCCAACAGAAGGTAAATTACGAAGACATTTAGTTTCTTAGACACTAGATCCAAACTATTGGCCATAAAAATAAAACATGCACCTATTTTGTAGCGGCAGATTCATGGCTCGTAAGTTGCCACATGCGACGTGCACAAAAATCAAATGGTGATAACATAAACGATAATCTGAAAACACTGGTGCAGCTATAAGAACACATCTTTAATAAATTTCAATACCCAAAAGACAATCAAAAAGTTACATAAAAAATGAAAGAACTTGTATATTCATCTATTTAAACCCATTTTAAGCAACCACACATCGCCATAACAATGGTCAGCTGGCAACAAATGCCAAATATTTACGTACAAACCAATTGATAAACGAATAATTTAGGCATAAAGCTTGGCATAAATAACAACCTAATATGTGGTCACATGACTATTTGAACAACTATAATCATAGAACAACGCTACATGACAGCCACAATTTATTGCAATCATAAACACACGCCTCACATATGAGCCAACAGTTATTTATGTCAAACCTGACATCAAACATTTTACCAATTATTTCAGTCCACGTAAACACATAAATCTAGGGAAACAATAATACTCCAAAAAGTCACCATCTTCAAAAAACTAATATACATCTTATACAAATCACAAATATCAAAAGACTTTATAACAAATGATTCAAATACTTTTATCAAAACTTTCGACCAAATAGTATAAAATAAATCCATATAGCAAAATATTTATAACACAAAACAAATCAAAATAAAAAACAAGATAGATATTTATCACATAGAACAACATGTTAGACTTTATGAGTTATGACAAAGCATTTACTACCACAAATTACACAAAATATATGCAGCCAACAATCATGAACACATAATAAAACCGATTTGTTATCGTCAAATCTAAGATGCAATAACAGAAACAGTCAGGCAACGAAAGCTACTGAACACCTCCACACGCCAACCACTATTTAATGTCGTCACCAACAAACCTGGTAACCCACATTATAGTAATTATTTTAGTTCAAGTAATTGCACAAACTTTGGAAAAAAATAACATTCACATAAAAATCCAAACGCACAAATACGGTTCAACACCTACCATCTTTCAAAAACTAATCCACAACTCATGCAAAACAACTAAAGCAAAAGACTTCATAGCAAAATATTTATAACCCAAAAAACATATGGTTTGTAGTAATAAACAACATTATATTAGAAAACCATCAACACCAATTACCTATTCTTAAACTAAAAATCAACATTTTTACGCACAAGAGATCGAATAAATGAATTTCTGAGATGCTGTAATAGCACCAGCTAAAGAACGATAGATACACAACACCACACGCCAACCAATATTTATTTTTGGCACCAAAAACCTGGTAGCAAATATTACAGTAATTATATTTTAGTTCACGTAAACGCACAAACTTCGGAAAACAATAGCATTCACATAACAATGCAAACATGCAAATTCAACTCAAACCCTGCCATCTTTAAAAAATTAAACCAATAGAGCAACACACTTCACAACAAAGTATATATAACCCAAAAGCATACAATTTGCAGTGATTAAAAAATCAACAACATCCTAATCTTTTACACAGTCCAAATAGATAAAAATAAGTCAAAACATCATTACACTACCAAAATACTCAGCTTGCAGAACTTCGTCATTCATGACAACAACTAATACGTGGAACTTATAAAATCAGCAATCATGAAAGCGACTCACACAAGTTGCACAAAATCATATAATTACGTAAAATACAAACAATATAAAATCAACAAAATAAAGCACAACTTGTAGCACAACACACAAAATCAGTCGTTATAAACACACTTAAAAAACCAGCAATCATGAAAGCGGCTCACACACATTGCACAAAATTATATGACCACATATAATACAAATCGTATAAAATGAGTGAATCAAAGCACAACTTGTGGCACACAAAACAAAATCAGCACTTATGAACAAACTAAAAAAATTAGCTTGTAGTACACAACACAAAATCAACACTAACACTACCATCTTTAACAAAGTAATCAACAATTCATGCAAAACCCATAGAGCAACACACTTTATAGCAACGCATTTATAACAAAAAAACATACAATTTGCACCACTTAAAAATAAACATCATCCTAATATTTTACATAGTCCATGTTATATGTCATGTTTGCATAGTAGTAATCATACGAAAGTGTTAGAATAGAGGAGATGAGCTAAAGAGTATTTTTCATTATTTTCTGAATTTTCATTTTAAAGGGAAAATGGAAATGGAAGGGAGAAGTGAATTACAAAATGTAAATACTTATACAAATACCCCTCCTAGAATGGTATTTATACTTATTGCTAATTTTATTCTATTTTTCTAACTTTAGTCAAACCTTGGTCAACTTTACTTAACTTTGACCAAGATTGACTTTATTACATTATAATTACTAATAAAACTATAAAACTAAACAAAACTATACAAAGACCAATTCATATAATAATAAACACTTTTCTTGAACCTAACAATCTCCCCCTAAGGGTTGATTATTACAGACGCTTCATCGTCGGTAGAATTGGTCTTCCATTCACAAAAGATTCCTGATTGTGTTGTCGTGTAGGGTTTATTTTAGAGTATTCAAGTTTTAAATTTCTATTTTGTCGACTTTACCTAAAATAACACTTTAACGGGCAGTGTACCCGATCAGATGGAGTTTCGTGGTAAGTAGGGTGTCGATCATTAAGAGCAAGAACTAATTTTTATTTTATCAATATTTTGGTTAACTAAAATAAGTTAATTTAAACTATGTTAATTTATTCTATGTTAAACCTGTGCTAAACCAATGTTAACCTAATTCTAACGGATAAGGGGGTTTTCAGCCTGAGAGACTGGCACAGGTTCTATGGTAACTTAGATCAATTTAAAACACAATAACACACGCAAGTAGACAAACAAAAGATAGAAGACCGGTCTAGACAAATATAAGAAAACTATATTAACCATGATTAATCTAATTAAAATGTTGGTTTGTTTATTCAGCTTATCTCAAGGCGGCATATCATTCCAAGATTTAGGTGGAACTTCTTCCTAAAACCTAGACACGTAGAATTCTTTCAAAATTAAACGCATCTACATAAAGCATCCTATTTGCTGATTATAATCTATCTTAGATGATTAATAATTGTGATCTTATTAAACCCTAGCTCATAGAGACTTTACCCACTTACTGCTTAATGGCAATTTATATTCTAGTAGTCCACTGTCTAAGTCTTTACTAAAGGAATTAGTACGTTATTTGTTGATCCTAAGTCACCTGCTAGCCCAACTTGTTCACATATCCCAAAGGTAAAGACAGGGTATTAATTATGGTCCTATTGACCGAGATATATAAATCACTATATGGAGAGCCATCACGGCATCTAACTAACTTGGTCGGTATCACTAGATCCAGTTGAATGATAGCTCGCATACAAAAGCACGTAAGAAAGTATAAATTGATAAACATAAGCAAGCAATCAACAATAAATTAAGCATTAGATATAAATAAACGAAACATTTTAATATTCATAATCATGGCTAATAACCAAGGGTATTAGCCCTTAATCATCATAATCAATATAAAAGTAATAATCCAACCAAGGTAAACTAACCAAGTTAAACGAATGATACCAAAAGTTGAACGATCACAAGAGTATAGGAGATTACAAGGTGTTTCCTATGGAATTAGTAGCTTTGTTTGACCTCTTCTGCTCTTCTTGTCTTCTAAAAATCGACTTTTGTGGTTGTAGATGTATTAAATCACTTAACAAATGAGCAAAAGAAAGTCTAGAGAGATAAAGTAGGTTGAAACACTTAGAGAGAAAAAGCAAGAAAAAATGTATTATGAAAGAACCAAATGAACAACCAACCCTCTCCAAGGTGTGGAGAGGGGTATTTATACCTATCCTAGGCCGATCACATATAAGGGAGTCTTATATTGACCCGGTTAGTTGGGTAAGTTTCTAAATATTACGCTACGAGCTATTCTATAGTATATTGGTAGTGACTGAGTCTTTTCTCAATTTCTAACAATATCCCCTAAGGGAGGTCACTCCAATTTACAAAAACTTAAGCTCTACATTCTATGAATGTCTTCAATCTTTGCTCGTAGTCTTGTTTTCATGATCTTTATCTTGTGAATCTTGATGAAGTAACCTTTAGACTTTTACGCTTTAGCTTGTATCTTTATCTTGACTTGTATGTGATCTTGAGCTTCTTGAGATCATCAACCAAGCATAATCTCTTTTTGCCATCTTGTAATCTTTGCCTCCTAATGATCTTGTAACTTTTTGACTGACATGCTCATACTTTTTTGATTTTGAAAGCTTGTGTAACCATCTTTCTTGAAATTCTTTAACTTTAACACTTCGTCACTTTTACTTTCAATCAAATCTTATGTAGCTTTTTCAACGAGTTGTGATACACCTTGATGAAGAACTTGAGTAACTTGATTATGAGTTTTCTAGAAATGTTTATACCGTTAAACACTTCCGTTCCCACGTTCTGGATTCTTATACGCTTGACGCATGGTACATCATTCTAGGAACCTGATGATGGGACCCTATATCTTACTGAAATTCGTCATTTAGAGTGTGAAGTCTGAGATGTAGTTGTGGTTGGGAGTGGTACAATATCCATCAATTCCTAAGTAATATGCTTATCCAAAGATAAGATTGTCCTAGGGGATCTAGGTGGTGTGGGAATTGTTGTCTGCATCTCCTCAATCCTAGTCTCCAAACTACCCATCTCGTTCTCTTTCTTTTCATCTACCTTCTCTTCATCATTGTCTCATCATCAACATGTTCTGGATTGTCCTTATGACTCCCGGGCTCTAACCTATCCTCAGAGTCATCATCATCATGTTCTCTTTCAACCACCTTTTGTTGTCTAATGGTTATTTTTAATGATTTTTGTGGTGAACTTGATTCTCCAGCACTCTGCTTCCTCTTCTTCCCCTGAGGACTAGTAGTAAGGGTAGGTGTCTTATGGGCGCTAGGTGTAGACCTATGCGTTCCTTGGGTAGAAACAACCGGTTGCGGTTGATTCATTGGAACATCTACATTCATAAACACCGTCTCATACTCCTTAAAGTCATCAATGGCACGGATCTCCTCAGTCAGAAATGCATCCAGAATCAGCATCCCTCGTACACGCACATCCCCAGTAGTATACACACTAACCAATGGAATATCATCCTTGATAGAATGATAATCCTCTTCAATCCTTTGAAGAATCTCTGAGAATTTCTTTATCAAATCAGCAATTATGAGCTTGTTGAATCGAGGATAGTGGATGGCTTCTTTCTTTTGTTTCACATTGTTCATGAAATCCAGCCATAGTGAGAGTAGCCATATTCAAAACCCCCCAAAATTTTTTTTGTTTCGGTTGATACGGCATGAAAATTTGAAGAATGTTGATCTTTGTTTGATTGTGTCCAGATGTTCTTGTGGTTAAGCAGCTGTTGAACACCTTGAACATTGTTTGCCATGGTTGAGCTAGATTCTTTGTGTAGAAGGCGCTCACTTTATCAACGACACCTTGATAGCCAACCCTGTTCATGAAAGATTCAATAGTTTCAATGTTGACTGGTGCGACAAATGGATTTTTAGGAGTTTCCACTGGCAAATGAAGAATGTCTCAGAACATATCCACTGTGTAAATAAACTCTTGAGTATTCAGCATAAACTTGATCGTGTCTTCTGGACTAGGTACTTTGCTAACTGTCCTCCAAAATTGTTGTAAGTACACAACAGGGACATCAGCAGTGGCAGTTAAAGCATAACTGAGTGGATGATCAAGTAGAATTTGCCCAACGATCTTGCATTTAGGAGAGCATGGAATACTCTGTAGCATCGCGTAATTGTTGCATCTCCCAATTGTATGAAATCTTTGAACAAGTTAAGCAGCTGGAATTACTTGTTGAGCCATGTGGAATACTGTATGATAACATGAAGTGATTAGTGAAATGAGATAAACTTTATGTAATACACATTTATATAACATTTTTGTCTCTTTCCACTCTGTTTGTTTTTGTTTGCAATTTTAGAACTGTGGAGTTGTTAGGAATGAACATCTCAAACTGATAAGGACCTTCATCAAGCGCTTTGTTAAGCCACTTTTGGTTTTCCCTCTTTTGATTTATGTATCGTCTAAATCTACTTGCCCACGGTATTTAACTACCCCTTTCAAGCATGGGAGGCCTAGTCTCAGAACTGGCATCAGCAAGAGATTGCTGATATGTTTTGGATGTTGACATTTTATATGATTCAAAGATTGGATCTTTGTAGACGAAAATGAGTGATATTTGTGAGAATATTTCCAAACTCGGTAACAATTGTAGAACTCGGACAACACTGTTCTCGGATAACAAGTAGTCTGAAACTCGGTAAACTTCTCGAACAGAACTAAACTCGGAAAAAAATACTAACAAACTCGGTACACTAAAAACGTTTTAAACTCGGAAATGCTATGAACCAGAAATCGATTTATTTGTTTTAGTTAAAAAATCGATTTTTATGGATTAATAGTAACCACAAACTCGATAAAACCGAAATTTATGATAACTGAAAAATCCAGAACACATATAACGACAAATTCGATAAAACCGAATTTGAAGTCCAAGTTTAGTCAGTACCGAATTTATCTTTCAAAAGTCCAATTTCACGATAAAACCGTGAACTTGTAATGTGTAATCACGTTTGTAATCGAATTTCCGAGATCAAATCACTAAATCCTGAGTCACACTTTTCGATAAAACCGAAAAGTATGAACACTAATTAAACTCGATAGAAAACCGAGTTTATCAAAACTGCCTAATATACGTTTTTCGATAGAACCGAGAAAACGTATATATCTATTACAACACTTTTCTACCGAAATTAAACTAATAGTGATGCTCAATCTTCCGAAAATGTAAAGAAATGATCCGAGAATACTAATACACTTCCGAGAATGCTGAAACACGGTAATCCATCACCAAATCCATAACGAAACAGCTCAATTATTCGAAACCGCTTCCAAAACGCTAATCGAGAGCTCAAATACGTCAACCGAATCCACCGAATTTCATCTTATCGTTCTCGGACGTGGAAAAAACTCACAAATCGACTCACTCGTATTCTCTAATGGCGTATGATACCACTTGATAGGTCTTGTTTATCTTGAATCATACATAATCAACCATGGAAGCTTGTAGAGAATAGTAGAGGAGGGAAAGTATTCCAAAATTCAAATGTTATAAAATGGAGGGAAAGGGAAAATGTTTATTACAAGGCATCACCCTCTAATGATGATTAGAGGGGTATTTATAGGAGAAGGAAGGAGCCTTCCCTTCCTTTATTTTTCACTTCTAGTCCCTAATCTTTGGTAATTATGCTATTTCTTTCTTTTAGCATAATATACCTTATTACAAGCTACTTTATTCTAAACAAAATAAAGACTATTAACTAAATATAACTAAACCACATAATCGACACTTTTTATGAACCTAACAATCTCCCCCTAAGGGTCGATTATTCTGGGCGTTCTCTTCGAGGTCCAAGTGGTCTTCCATTCACATACATCTCCCATCTTCTCATTTGATTACGATACTTCAATCTTACTTCAATCTCTTCTTCAAACAATTTCAGATACTCAACTTCATCATCGGTGAGTTCTCTTTGTACATAGCCATACTTAACATCATTATTGTAACTCTTTAATCCTTCTAATACTCTGTTCAGCGTTGCATCACAAAACTTATGAATCTCTGAATGTCTCATCACCCTTTTCTCTTTCTTGCTATTCTTGTATATGATTCCATGCACGGGCTCATAGATGATGGAGAACATTTTGTGCTTTTCAACTCC
This sequence comes from Tanacetum coccineum, assembly GCA_026074375.1. Taxonomy (NCBI): domain Eukaryota; kingdom Viridiplantae; phylum Streptophyta; class Magnoliopsida; order Asterales; family Asteraceae; genus Tanacetum; species Tanacetum coccineum. The sequence goes on along the minus strand of BQNB010032618.1, from coordinate 8,442 downwards.
TGGGAAAGATATTGTTGGTGCAGTGAGGTTAACTTTCTGTTGATAACTTTCAATTCCAAGTTGAAAATCATGCACTCTCTCCCATATCACTGAACTTCTGATGAATACTGATAAAGACCATAGCAACCCTGTTTCTGCATAGTCGGGAACCTTGCCATTCATAATCAGCAAATACATATCCTCAATATCATTCTTATTGAGATTCTTGTAATCAGGCTCGGTAATCGACACAATGCACTCATTAGCTCTTCTTGCAACTATCTCTGTGATAAACTTGTGTTCATGACCCAATTCCCAGTATGTCTTGATGACTTGAATGATCTTTGAATTTGAATAAACCTCTTCCTTTGGTTTTCCAGGCTCTTTCTGTCTCTTTATGTAGAAGATCTTCGCATGAGGATTCTTCCAATGTTCAACACCATATCGAGCATAAGGATTAAATTTCTTAACACACTTATTTACCCATCTGGAAGTTCGTTCTTCAATATCATCATCATTGAAAATAATTGCAGGAAACTTGTGAAGTGACAATACTATCTTCTCGGGCCCTGAACTTCCTTTCTTCAGATACAAAAGATCTTGATTTATCAGAGATAGTGCTGGAGCTTCAAGATCTCTTTGACAGCTTTGAACGAAAGGTGTGGTCTTTCGTGGATGTGGAGAGACAAGAATTTCCTTTCTACTTTCCCAAACAATGTCACTTTTCAAGAAATTCTTCATCTGATCAATATGATATTGATGCTCATCTCTTGAAGTACATCTTTGTCTCAACATCTCATCTGCCATTTTCTTTAACTTTGCTCCATCAATAGTCAGTGATACCTCTTCCATAATATATTGTGACACCTGCTTCATCGGTATTTCATCATCATCTGAAGCATAAAAATCAGTCTAAAAATCATAATCATCTACTTGCTCTTGATTACCTGAAGTTGATGGACCTCGTTCCTCTTCATTGACTTGTCCAGACGATGACTCTCCAGACACATAAGCTTCGTACTCAGATGTCTTTTGCCGCTTTGCACTATTCTCCCCCTTAGTATGAGCATCATCATGAGGATCGTCCTGATCTCTTGGGCGAACGGCAGATGGTCTACATGTAGTTTGTGGTACCTGAAGATTCTCAAACTTCATCTGAAGTGCAAGCCATATTGCTATATCTTGTTGCTGCAACTGAGGATCGTTTTTCATGGAAAGATACAGTTTATATTGTTGTTTTGGAACAGAGAGTGTTTGTGATTGAGCTGGATGAACATGAAGGATGTGACCAGACATATAACTTCGTACTGACGCATCAACTTGAGAAGGAATGTGATGGTCAATTACTTTTTGAATTTGTGAGGAGATTTCAGCCTGTATATTCCCACGCTCTTGTAAAATAGCTTTAGCAATCATCCGTTCCATCTCTTCTTTAGTCTTTTGTCTTTCCATAATCAGCCATTCCGCAACATACACTGGAACTTGATCTCTAACCTGCTCAGGAACTTGCTTTTTCACTTGCTCCTTAATATGCGTGTCTACCATAGTGGGTAATGATTCGACCATTACTTCTTGGAGATGATCAGCAAGCGTATCGAATGACTTCCTTGACAAAAATCTCTCTTTGAGATGTCCAAACAAATATGTGTAACGTCCTTGTAACTCCTGAAAGAAATTCTTGTATCGTTTGAATCGAGCATGTTTGGCTTTGAATAATGATAGAAGTTGATTTGTTTTAGACAATTTGGTGTTGTGTGATTTTGATGATGATCTTGTTTGAGTATCGGTCATCGTCAATTCCTGGAGTTTCTCAATATCCAAAGATACGATATTAGTATGAGTCCTAGAAGATCTAATTAGTGTGGGGAATGGTGTACTCCTGGACTCCTCTACGATCTTCCCTTTCTCCCTTCGCTTTAATTCATACACTTCATCAGTTATTTCATCCTCCTCTTCATTAACATTGACAGGTATAACAACATTAGTAATTTCCACCTCTTCATCATTAGTGATCTCCACCTCTGGACTTTCCTTATCACTCCTGGGTTCTAACCTAGTGCCGGGAATCTTTGGTTCATCATTCCTAGGGTGTAAACCATCATCAATAACATTCTTTGATCCTTCCACTATCTTTTCAATCTCTTTAGACGCCAAGTGCTTGTTGACCATTCCCACATTTTCTCTAGCTTCCTCCTCTTCTTGACTTTTGTACTCAGCAAGACTTACTTGTAATGTATCTTATAAGATCATCTCATCTGCTTTATCAATAGTTGGCACTGGAGCTGGTGGAGTTAGACGTGTAGATCTTCTTTTAGGAAGACAAAAATGAATCACAGTAGATCATTTTAGAGCACTTGACTCTGTTGTATCCTGTTTAGGGGTAGGTAACCTAGGGGCGCTAGGTGTCCTATGTGTTCCTTAGGTAGACTCAGTCGGTTGTGACTAAGTCAAAGGAACATCTAACCCAAATACCTCCGCATACATCCGATAATGCTCCGTGTGCTTCATCTCTTTAGTGATCATCCAATCTGGAATTTTCATGCCAACTTTATCTTTGTGTCTTCCTGAATTAAAGGTATTTTCATTATATCATCATCTTGCTGGTTGTGATACATGTCACGAGCACAAGTCTTGAGATTCGTCAGTAAGATAGTCAGTAATGACTAACGTGATCTATTGTATATCTTGGTACGAGAAATGCGAAGAAATTGTTTGGATGATGAAGATAATAGTAAAGTCCTTCCCATAGCAGCTCTGCATAATCCACGTGAATGTTATTGACAAAGCAATACATCATTTGCATTATCTGCAACGGCGGTTGATCCTATCATGTGACACGTGTTGTCAAGCACTTAGAAAATATCTTACATAATGTTTGCCATGTTTTGCAGAGACCAGGTTGCCTTAAAGCTGACGCTGTCTTTCAGCTCCATTGTAAAGCCTAAATTTGTTATAGAATGAACATGTCCAAAAATGATGGTGGTGGCACGAATGAATTATGATTGTTGTCATTTGCTTGTGGTAGATGAAAGCGTATTTCCTGAATCGTCCAGTGGGAGCGCGTAAAAAAGTTTTTTCGAGGTCCATATAAACTTGAGCCTATACTTTGAACCGTCTTCCTTCAAAGTATGCCAGAACTGTGCCATATATATCCATGGTACGGAGGAAGAAGCTGCAATGCTGAATCTTAATAGATGATTCTAGAAGAATAGTTCGTCAAATTTTTGCTTTCTCCGGTGGACATTGCACCATGTTTAAGATCAACTTTCTTGTTAGCATCCATAAGATCATATCTTTTATTTGAATACGCAGTTCATCTGGATGAACCTCAGCTGCATGTTGTTGTTGTGCCATGATGATTACTGAATGAATAAAATTGAGATGTTAGATAACAAATAATTCTTTTGACATTTTTGTCTTTTTCCACTCTGTCTGTTTTATATGTTCTGACAATTCTTTTTGAACATATTTTTGATCAGTTTCTTTCTCATGTGCTCGTTCTTGCTTTTTCTAGCACATGCCATACGAGAGCGAGGAACCTTTATTCAAAGTATCTTTTGAGTTATCATATTTGTGTGGTTTTGGCATTCTTTTTCAAACACCGACTTTTGATTTGCTTTTTTTTCGTCCGTATATTTAGCTCTCTCTTTCTGTTTTTAGAATATCCTCACAGAAATTCTTTGTGACATGATACTCTTTCAAGAATTAAAGATTTTTCTCTTTTGTTGGATTTAATCAAGACTCTTTTACTAAAAATTTAAAGAGAAATCATTCAATCTTCTTAAATTTAATGTTGGAAAGAGTATCATTTTGACACAATAACAGATTTTAAGAACTTTTTCTAGAAATCTTTTGACAAAATCTTTCTTTATAATGATAACATAGAATCATATAATCACAAACCCACAATTGATAGGACACTAAGTCACTCAATCCTCATTCTGTTCATTGCAGAAAACGGTCAAAACCGTACATGACTTAGTCCACTTAAACAATTGAGATTTGGATTTTCAGATTCAAGTTTATAAAAAACTTTTCACTTTCACTTTTTGTCATGATTTCTAAATGAAGACAAACATATCTAATTCAAATTAATTAAGTGACACTAAGTCCAGTCAGGGGGGGGGGGGGGAGACCGGGGGAGCAGTGTCGGTTCATCTTTGCAGAAAACGGCCGAAACCGGACATGACTTAGTCCACTTAAACAATTACGAATAGATATATATGACCCACAACTTAGAATTCATAGAAACTTGATTTCTTTCTCAAAATTATTTGATGTTTTCACCATACAAGAGAAACTGATCTTTTTGTTCCACAGACATTCAAGCATTAATCATCATAGGCATTAATCATCAAAATTATTTCTTTCTCAAAACAACTTCACTTTTCCACAATCGCATTTTTACTGAATTTTGTCTTTTTGACACCACCGAGTTTGACTTTTTGACCCTTCTGATTTTGACTATTTGACTATTACTGAGTTTCACAAACTAGATTAACAATAATTCATTTTAACTTATGTAGAAATCAAACTCGATTTGTTTTATGTGCTATTATCATTTTTCAGACTCCAAACAGTTAGACAAACAATCAAACTCGATAATGATCAAACTCGATCAACACCATACACTTCCGAATTTCATTTTCAGCAACTAGTTAACCATTCCTAAGTTATTTATCACTTATTTCTACATAATCATTGTTTATTATCGTCCTTGATTTCAATTTTGTTGCATAAACTCGAAAAAACACAAACTCGGTAATCGTAAATATTACCGAGTTTAAACTCGATAATGCAAACACATGTATTATATGAACCACAACTCATATCCACTTACGTTTGAGTAAGAAAGGTAGTTGTAATCGTTGTAATGAACTCGAAAGACTTTCGTTGATTTTCCACTCAAACTCGATAAATTGACTCGGTAAAAGAAAAGTGAAAATGAAAAACATTTCTTCCTTTTATAGCCACCGAAAAAGATTCAGAAATTACACTTTCAGTCCCTTTAGTTTTACATTCCGAATTTTGATTTTGATTTTTCAAAAACTCCCCCTCGAGTAATGAAGTTATTTCAAAATTTGTTCACCATTATCAAAAACTCCCCCTTGGAATGAAATCATACTAAGCTCGTAGTCCAAAAATGAAGATGTTTGAGTTTAAAATAAAAACTCTGACACGTATAAAATTAATCACCTTTTATTTTTGCAAATTTTTTTATGAAAAAGCTCTAAGACCTAAAAATAAGCAATTTTTGTGAAATGACTTTTTATTAAAACCACCAATGAGTACAGACTTAAGCTAAAAAGAGTGACAGTGTGGCTTTTTACACTAAGTTTACAAAAGGCTAAACTGTTGGCTTTTTTTGACTTAAAAAGCTAATGAAAGAGCAAATAAGCTAACATCAAACAATAAGCTATACCTAATAAGTACTAAGGAACAAAATAAGCAAAGAAAATGAACTGAAAATAAGCTTAAAATGACAGAATCACTCAAAGGCTTATACACTTACAGTTCTAAACTAAAATTGCTAAAAAGCTTAAATAAGCTCTAACCTAAATTAATTAAGATAAAAGCACTTAAAATCTAACCTAATGAGCAAGACTAAACATAAGATAAGCAAATTCAATAAGCCATAAGCTCAGAAGAGCAAATGAGCTTATTTCACAAAACCAATATCCAAACAGCCAAAAGACACTTTTCTAGCTTAATTTTAAGCTAGACAAAGGATCCTTATGGCTAAATGACTTGTAGCACAATGAAGCTTATACAATAAGCTACAATAATCATCAATCAAAAAGGAGTTTGAAATTCGGATAAGCCATGAAAAAGCTTAATGAAAAAGGCTGTTTCACTCAGCATGTGCTGAGTTTTGATTCTCTTTTTTAAAGACAAATGGCTTTTTGCAGCCTCAAAATAAGCTAGTAAAAGCTATTCTAAAACCACAAAAAGCTAAAACAGATGAAGCTTATACTACTAACTACTTGTGCTATGAAAATCAGAACCTAAAACTTCCATTAACCTAACTAAAATTGAGATTGAAAAAGTGACTTTAAATAAAACTTAAAAACTTGAACCAAAACTTGACAGATTTGAATACCAATTTCACAAGGCTTAAGCACACTTGACCAATTCTTTCCTATTGTATTTAAACACAAAATGAAGTACAAACATGACTTTAAAACAATTTTTTAACAAGAATTGAAAATAAGCAGTTTGAAAAAGTTCCAAGTCCACAGATTTAAGGAATAGGTAGACAATCCTTTAAAACTTAGTTCTAGACTTTAAAAACTTATAAAAACAGATTAAAATAACTTAAAAGAGATTGTTAAAGTTGGCTTAATGACCCAAAACTATTTTAAGCTCATTTTGACCCATTTTGGCACTTAACCCAAACACTCCTTAAGTATTTAAAAATCATTTTTAAACTTAAAAAACAGACTTATAAAAGCAAACAAACTTAAAACAGATTAAGACTAAGGTTAAATAAGCACAAGTAAGCAATTAAAGCTAAAAGATAAGCACTTAAAATAAGCAAACTAAAATAGGCAGTTAAAAGCTAAAATTGACAGTTTGGTGTAAAATCATGAACAAATAAGATCTAAACTACATAAAAGCATAAATAAGCATCACACATTATTAATAAGCATAAGCAAGCAGAAAATAAGTAGTAATAAGCAGATGAACAGTAAATAAGCTAGAAAATAGAAAATGAGGACTTACAAATCCCTTGCTCAAAACAGGGCTAAACAATGCTCAAAAGAGCTTTTCTACAAGCTCTAGCTTGTGTAAAACAAGCTAGTAAAACCCCTATAAGCTCTTCCTTTTCTGGCTTATCTTCCAAATAGCTTTTTAGTGATTTTTGAGGTAAAAAGGACTTAGGCTATATAAACTATGGAAAAGTTTATATAGCTTAAGTTGGACAGCTTAAGTAACAAGTAAATCAGTTTAAGAGATCTTACAAAAACAGTTTTATAACATAAAATGCATTAATCTTGAAAAACAGAATTTAACTTTAAAAACATCAAACTTTTCATTAAGCTTAAAAAGAGTACAATACTTTGAAAAATAAACTACATTAAACTAATATAAGCTGAAAACTAAAAAAACTTAAAAGCTAGATGCCATGAAAGGCTTACAAGGTCCTATTTATATAAAAAAAACTAAGTCTTGGGGTCTTCACATGTGTTACTTCTGTGAGTGAACTCAAGAGGTGTGTTTCTTGTGTGAGGTAAGTCAAAAATCAATATTTAGCCCTTCATTTTTCTTGCTCATCAAGTCCTATCATCTCAGCCCTCCATTTCTTGTCTTTGTCCCATCCACGAATCAAAAATGAGGGGATTGCCAAGGTGGAATGGCAGTTTATGGTGTGGGGTTGAGTTGGAAAGGGATGGTTTTGTTTGTGGGAGCAGAAGTCGAGGTGGAGAGGATGGATGAATAGTGACCTGGCGGGAAAATTTAATTGGGATACAGGTAACGGTCGTTTGCCCTGAATTTGATAAGTGTTTGCACCATTAGTCCTTTTGGACTGACACTGTTAGTCCTTGAGGACTAACGATGTAAGGGCTTGATTGGTGTTATGAGCTAACGGGGGTTAAGTGGGTTAATGGTTTATGGATTGGGCTTATTGTTTTGGGCCGGGTAATGGTTTTGGGTTTTTAAAGGGTTTTAAGGCTTGAAACTTAGAAGTCTTATAAATGATGTCTTAATGGGCTGACCCGACCCATTAAATGGGTACGAGTTGGCCCATTTAAGATTTCTTCGGTTTCGGCTTCGTCTTTGACTTTGACTTTTGTTGACTTTGACTTTTTCACGCTCTTTCCATTCCGTGCTCGGTTTTGTCTGTTTTGGCTTGATTTTTTTTCCTTTTGTGAATATCCGTTACCTGCACAGTATAAATAGCAAAACACACATATATTTGGCATTCTATATCCGTTTTTGGCAATGTTGCAAAATAGGGTCTACAAGGTCGATTAATCGCCGATTACACGCTACAAGGCCACCAACCTTGCCGATTAATGTAACAAGGTCAAACAAATAGGTCAACCGTGGTCAACGGCGATCAAGAGTGGTCAAACTTGCCAGAAACCTTCTAATCTTGTCAGAAGTACCTAAAACTCACTGTAAGCTTGTTTTAATCACTTATAGTAAATGTTTAAATCTATTCCAAGTTTTTTTAGAAAAAAGTCTCGCCAATAATATCAAAAACTAGCCAAAAATACATAAAACTTGCCGGAAATACCTAAATTTTGCCAAAATGTCAATCCGGTTAATCGCCGATTAATCCCGCCTTGACCGATTACGAGCTACAAGGTGGTCGACCGCCCGGCTAACGATTCACGATTTTTGCAACCTTGGTTTTTGGTCATTTAAGCTCGTTTTTTATAGGTGAAAGGTATGTGTAAATAAGCACATACCAAACTCCCCCTTGAAAATATAGCATTTTTCAAATTCAGTTTATTT
>BQNB010032617.1:0-53015 GCA_026074375.1 Tanacetum coccineum | reverse complement strand
GAAATGGGGAAAAAAATAAACGCGAGGGACCAAACGTGCGAACGCAAAAAGACAAAAAAAAGAATAGTAAACGTTACTGTAGTATACTAAGAGTGATTGACCAAACGTGCAACAAAAAAACTTTGCGAAATGATGATTCTGCCCTTCAATAGAAGGGCGACGTGTCAAGGATAACAACGGAGATAACCGTCGTTACCCATAACAGACCTCCAGGGACCAAACGGGTAACTATAGTGTCAAATATAGACCCCGTATGAGAGTCCCTGTAATCTGAGGACCAAACGGGCAAACGGGGTGGAGTTTGGGGACCAACGGTGTAATTTACCCATTTAAAAAATTTAGAAAATTTAATTATGAAACCTAATTATTTTAGGTTTAAAAGTCACACCAAAACAACAAATTCACATGTTTATGGAGTAATTATTTGCTGCTATATACCGTTACTTTGCACGGTAACACAAACAAACAATTGAATAGATTTGTAATCTAGGAAACACATTTAATTATTTGTGAAACTGCCAACCGTGTATAAGTATTCGTGGACGGGTATACGCCTTCGTATTTCAAAAAACACTCGCAATAAACAAGACTATTATAAAAATTAAAAATAAACAAAAATCCATGCATTTAATAACTTCCCCATTCATTCTCTCTTATACTACTGTCCACATTCAACTTTCAATACAGTTTCTAAATTCCTTTCTTTCAACTTCCCAATTACATTCAAAATCATCTAATCACCATGGACGGAAAGAAAAACAGTTCATCTTCACATCCAACCAAACACAAACCACAGGTTTTTAAGCAGCCATATGTTAAGCATATCTCAAATCCACATTTGGTTTGGAAACCCAAATCTGGGAGCACTAAAACTTGTTCATCCAGATCACTTAAACAAAAATTACCAGATCCATTGAGAGGGTGTAAACTCTGTGGGGACACAGCTCACTCCACTTACTATTGCCATACAATCACCTTTTGCCTAATATGTCACCAGAATGATCACAAAACCTGTGAACATGCAACATTTACGACCATACAGAGAATGATTCAAAGGCGCATTCATATTAACCCTGAGGACCTTTCGTTTGATACTACTTTCGAAGCACCTGGTGATGATTTCAGTATAGGCGGCTAGGGGCCAAGTAGTATGCTTTAATGAAATGACATTCATTGTTTTCTTTTTGGTTTTTATGACATCGTACTATCCTTTAGTAGTAAGTTATTGTGTAGATGTTGGCTTGTGACCAAGCACTGTGTTTGTGATTTATTTTTTTTGTTTTGCAGATTGAGGAAAAAGGTAGCAGGAAGAAGATGAAGTGAGTGGGTTGTTGTATTTTGTTTTCTTTATTAAAAACTCCACTTTTTTTAATTTTGTACCCCTTAATTAATGTACTCCATGTGTTTTAATTTTAATGACTTTTTATAGAATCACCTAGTTGTTTTGTTATGACTTTTTAGTGAAATGGTAGAAAATTAAATACTTAAAAGTTTGATGTTTGATTTGAAGTGATGACACTAGCCACCCTGGTTTAAGACTTCTGAGAACATACATGTAACTTTTTGATAAGGGAGGTGATTTGCACACTCTTATTTATAATTTGGACACTCACGGTTAGGGATGATCATGGTACCATTTTGGTACTGTACGTACCGGCACCATTTACAAAGTACAATTTTTTCCCGACCAAAATATGTAGTCCTGATCCCGGAACCGAGGGGTATATCCGTACCGGTATCGGTACCGGGTAACCGGTACTAAACCGAAATAAATACCGTTTTGTATAAAAGATAATCTCAAAGTTGACCAGTACAAGCAGATAAAGCACATTGTAAACTCTGGTACAACTATGTAATGCACAGAATAGAGTGTCCCAATCAAAATTTTGAGTGTGCAAATCAATTCTCGATAAATAATGCTTGAGAAGTGAATTATTTTGATATAAAAGTACTTACATAATTATTTTTAGGACGGAGGGACATGAGTGCAGTGCACCACACTTTTCTCTATTAATATATGGCGGTATTTTTATCTTTTGGCATAAAATCGATTTAACCCGGCGGTTCAACCGGTGACCTAGTGAACCGGCTACTCGGTCGGGTCAATTAGAAACCCGGGTTTTAAAACATTGTGTAATTATGTAAAATTACACATTCTTCAATTTCTGATTGACCTAATTGTGGCTTTCGTGCTTGAAATGATCAGGCTATGTATGCAAGAGATGTCGTTAAACACAACTACTCCTAATCTACCATAATCAAGGTAAAAGTGCATAAATTAATAACTCCATGATGATTAGTACAACTTTAAATTTACCATAAAACGATCAGGATGAGTAGATAGAATTAGCAATTCGTTGTAGGAGATGAGAAATATATAGAACGATCCGTATGATTGGACAGAATTAGCGATTCTTTGTAGGAGCTGAGAAAAAAGGATCTTCCGTCTCCTTCAACACCAAGAGGACGAAACTGTTGTGACAATGGTTGATAGACTTCAAGCGTGCGAGTTAAAACATAGGGGGGCTTATGAGCTTCAAATATAGGTTCGCTGTTCTTTGTAAATCCAACTAAGCTTAAACTTCGACGGGCGTCAATTCTAAATAACCTTTTGAACGATGTTATGGAACCATGTTAGATATCTACCACCCATGCAACGAACAATTCATAACCTTCCCCCTATTTCGTGTCCATAAATAACAATAGACTCTCCCAGCTTACAGATACAGAAAGGTTTAGGGAGCTGGACTCTTAAATTGTTAGGTATGTCTATCAGTTGAAATTTATGGGTATTCAAATCAAATGAAACGATCATATAAGTTTTGTTTGAAACACCATCAGTAAAAACAATGCATTCAGCAGCAGCCCATTAAATAAAACAACCAATAGCAGTATGGGTTGACTGTCTTTGTCAGACTGATTCACGAGGCAGATGTGTGGGCGGGATAATCATCTAGCACCTGGATTTCAATGTAAATAAAAACACAGGCCACGGTCATTCTTTCAATTCCGGATATGATATCCTTATAACGGTAGGATCTAAACTCAAGGGATGAACACCAAAACCAAAAGCAATTTTTTCACTACATGCTTTACTAGGCACATAAGGGACAAATATACCAAGTGTTTTTCTTATTGATGGGTTCCAGAGAGTAACAAACTTATAAGAATAAAAACATCACAATCCGTGCGAACTACCAATTGATCTATAAGTGCAATATAAATCATTCATATGATTTAACGTTATATGACGAAAAGATGGAGGAAAGTATTGCTCTGGGAAAGAAAAATTATCATCTAATAAACATATAAAATGTCTAACAACTTCACATTCCTCATACGATACAAGAAGACGAAAAGGCTTACTCGGGCGAACACCGTAAGAAACAATGAATTTCAACTATCTATGAGAGACTTCCATGTCTTTGAAACAGTTCTGAATTGAAGTAAGGACTTTACCGGAAGTCTATGCATGATTTCCATTTGAATCTCCAATGGTATGTTATCAGACATTTTGACAAGGATCGCGGACAATAGATACTTAACGGAATAGTAGATTAAAAAACCAGCAAATGTTGTCCTAAAGATTTGATAGAAACAACCAGGATAGATTTGAGTTCTCAAGATTTGATTTTGGGTGGAAACTGAAGGGAAGTGAAGAATAAAAAAATAATGTTGAAAGTGGTAATATTAGGGGAAAGTGGTAATATTAGGGGAAAGTGGTGTGTGTGTGTGTGTGTGTTTTTAACAGAACTTTTATTTCACATTTGGGATGAAAGGGAAACACTTTTATTACGACATTTCCCCTTATTTATTTTGACTTAGTATCAATTAAAAATATATAACCAACAACATAATACTCAAATGTAACAAAACTTATCATGTACATCTATAACATCTCGACTCATCCTTTTGACGTCTCATGTATATCATTACCACATTGACTCACCCTTTAAACGTCTCGTGTTTTTCAATATCACATCGACTAGCCCGTTTAACGTCTCATGTGTATCAATACCACCTCGACTCACCTGTTAAACATCTCGTGTATATCAATACCACCTCGACTCGCCCGTTAAACGTCTCGTGTTTATTAATATCACATCGACTTCCCCATTTAACGTCTCAAGTATATTACATCGACTCACCCGTTTAATGTCTCATGTGTATCAATATCACATATACTCATCCGTTTAACATACAATCTATATCAATATCACATCGACTCATCCGTTTAACGTCGCACATATATCAATATCACATCGACTCATCCGTTTAACATATAATTAATGGATCATTATTATATTTATAATGACACATTAATGTTTAAAATTATTTGTGACAAGTATTTTTATAATATACAGTGACACTCAAAAATTTGGCACATTTTTGCTATCCTGTTGAATTTCACTAGTACTAACAGGAGAACATTTAAATACTACTCAATAGCTTTTCTTCCTCCAGTTTACTCTACTCCCTTTTCATTTACTTTCTTTTTCATCCCAACTTTTTTTTGAGAACACAGTCACTCAACAGTTTATTTAGATCGTCTTGTTCATTTGGATCGTCTTGTTCGAAAGCTCCAACAAGTATCACTTTTTCTTAATCCTCTCTTGACAGTTTATTTGGATTACTTTTTTTTAACAACCTCTTTGTTTATAAAAATGAGTCATCGTTTCTTACGTTTCCTAGATCTACCCAATGAATTTATTATTTTATACTTGCGAGATATACACCGTTCGACTCGTAATAGGAGTAACTTTGAAGAAGTTTTACAAAATATGAGTAATATGCCCATTGCTTTAAGATGTTTGTTAGTTGATAGGTACATCGAACATGATTTCCTACTTGAAGAACAAGAATTAAATGACTTGAGAGTTTTTTTAGAAGATGCTAAGCATTTGTTTGAAGTAACTATATCAAAAGAAGCTGAATGTGTGTGAATGCTTTGCAATGATGGAAGGTAGGTGTTCGGTTTGTTTGAAAATTCAAAGAAGGTGAGTGTGTGGAAAATAGAAGAGGGGTTCGAATAGTTTACCGCTTTTTTAATTTAAGGTTTTTAAGGGTTTGTAAAAATTCTAGATTGACTTTTATGTGAAATTCAATACTTGCACTAATTACTTGCGCATTATGCTTATCTAATACATTATGGAAAAATAATGTTGGCAAGAATAAGAGTAAGAATAATAAACCACACCGCAAGATGGCATTTATAGTGGTTTCGGTACGAAGCACCTCTTCGCCCCTTACCGCCACTCCTGTGGCACCTACCTCGAGAGGTTTTCTTCACATATGTCAACAAACTCCCTATGGGTGGAGAAAACCCATTAATCACAACTGTTGCTTACATCGATTTACAACCAAATGCTAAATGTCGAGTTCTAATCTGCTAGAATCCATCTATACAACAGACTTCACTACTTGTTTACAACGTTACAACTTCATGACTTCCTTCATAACGTCAAGACTTCTTCATACTTAAGACTTCCTTGTATACCCAACTAACTTATATCCACAACTATTAACACTACTTGGTAAGATCACCATGATCTAAACATACATAACTATCTAACACTACTTGGTAAGATCACCACGATCTAACTATACTTACAAAGATCGCCAAGATCTAACTACTACATACAAACACAAGATATACAAATGATTTACAAGTATGTGATATGGATGCAAGAAGATTGCTATGCACACTAAGGTATAATACTTCTTCACTTGATGATGAAAGTATTATTCTCATGCACTTGAGGAATTAAGCTTGGATCACTTGGAAACAAAGCTTTATAATTAAATAATCAAAGGATTTTAGAGAGGATATATGGGCTGTTTTGAGCAGAAAGAATGAGTGCAAAAGGTAAGAAAATAGTGGGGAAAAGTCCAGTATTTATAGGACAAATTGGGGTAGCGTCTACCTAGGGGCAGTCCCCTTAAATAGGTGGGTGGTCCCCTTAAAATTAAGGGGGCCACCTGTGTATTTAAGGGGGCCGCCCTAGACTAGGGTCTTCCCAGTTTGTCTTTTATGTAGGGGGGATTTTCTGGAACTTTTTTAGCCGTTTTTGGTCCGAAAATTTGAATTTCAAAATGTTTATTTTGAATAAAACATTTCTTTTATTTGTAGAAAATGTTTTGTTAGTTTATAAAAATGTTTACAACATTTTATAAAAGTGTGAGATTGATTTTTTTTCCTTTGATCATAAAATGCATTAAGCATTTATTTATTCATACCTTGAAGTGATATAATTTTCGAAATGAGAATTTACTACTAATTCCTTGTTTACGTTTAATTTTACATTTGACGTTTTTATATTTTGTGATTATCAAAACATAAGGATGTCAATAAATATTAATAATATTTTTAGGCATTATTTATATCAACAATCTCCCCCTTTTTGATGATTACAAAATCTAAACTCATTAATTGTAGAATTATTTTTAAACAAGTATATAGTGAGTTTATGTCCATTTCTCCACCTTTTTGTAGAATCAAAAAGGCCTCGTCGAGTGAAGTTAGTAAAATCGAAGGCATCAAAGCTCCCCCTTGATGTGTGCTCCCCCTCGTTCGAGGGCACCAAGGAATCGAGCTATGATAACTTTGCTAAAAAAACATAGAAGCACAAGACAAATATATTCTAACATGTAGCAAGTTAGAAGAAAAAATATAGCAACATTTTGTATTATAATTTGCCATAAAATCAATTAATCAATAATTAAGATAAAAGATCATTCATTGATTAAAGAGATTGTATGTAAAACAAACTCATAAATATATCAAATAATATGCTTAGAAGCATATCGAAACATAAATTAAACTAGAAAAGATCCTAAGTTGCCATAGAAGAACTTTAGACTTGCTTACGATACAAAAAAAATTTGGACGATTATTTGAAATCAAGAAAAGTATGCATAAGATGTGACTAGTTGGTTGTTGATGGAGAGTTTGGAGCGGAGGTGGTTGTTGGAGGGTAGTCACGTTGGACTTGAGGTGGAGGTTGTGGCCTAGTAAGGAGATACTCAATCTTTTTGGGTAAATCGGCAACAAGGACAATAGCCAACATAGGTGTCAACTTGTTGTAAATTGATGGCGTGAGGAAGGTTTGGTGAGTAAGGTGATGAGGGTGATATGTTTTGTTGTGCAAGATGCATGGCTAGAAAACTTGATAAGTCTTAAAGTTTATTAATTTCATCAACAAGTCTTTTCCTACTTGGAGATGGAGTTGGAGTAAGTTGAGTTTGGTTATCACCCTGAGTTTGAGTATAAATCATATTAGCTACATGTGGATTGGTTTGTGTGGGTGAAGGTGGATTAACAACTTATGGTAATATAGGAGTATCTTCATCATTTGTGACATAAATGTCACTAAATGGAATTGAGTTATGGTTTGCTTGAGTAGAAGGATTGATCTCTTGAGATGAATCATAGAGAGTAGAGTGTGATTAGGGTATTGGTGTAGGTGAGTTAACATTGTTCTCACTTGATGTGTCATAAGTGTTCAATTTCTTTCTCTAATTAGGTCCTACACTTATCTTTGCTACTCTTGAGGATTTGGATTTGGGTTTGTTAGGAGATGTCATTAGTGAAGATGATTGTGGTGATGATGGTGAGGATGAGAATGTATTTATAATTGGAGAAAGGTGCAATTTAGGGTGGACGAACATTGTTAAAGTAACAAGTCCAAGAGATGTTTAGGAATTTTGGGAAACAATAGGTGTGGCTAGGTAGAAGAGAGGAAAGAAAACAGTGAAAAATCTGTGAATCAAAGGGTGGTCCCCTTAAATAGGTGGGCAGTCCCCTTAAATATAAGGGGGCCGCCTTTATGAATTAAGGGGGCCACCCATCTGAAAATTTTCAGACGACCAAAAAATGGGGTTTTGTTCAGAAATGTTTAAGAAATGTCTTGTTTTGGAGATCAATTTTGAAGCAAGTCCAACTTTCTATGACAATAGCATTTAGCAAGTAATCATGCAAATACCTAGTTTAAACAAGTATAAATTAAAACTATTTCACATAATGTTTGGCAAACAAACATGTGTGAAATAATACTAAGACCTAAGATGAGCAACACATAAGAATTTTCACAAGTTTAATTAGTGTTGTTGTAAAATTATGGCTTTTACTAAGTGAGCATGCAAAGGCCTAGTTTATACTAAGAACAAAATCATTTCATATAGCAAGTAGCAATCAATTATCTATATTTGTAATTGAGGATCATCCAAGAAAGCAATTAAAGGAACATATCAATATGAAGACAATCTATTAGGTGTAGTATAATAGAAAGATATGTTAATTGGAAAATAGGTTTCAATATCATCAAATGAGATTTATGTTGAAATCCTAGTGTGTGCCTAAATGCAACAAATGTGGAGTAAGAATTATTTCGACTCTAATAAACGTAAAACCTAAGAAATAGTTCAAGTACTCCTTGATTCAATCAAGAGTGTCGAAAATATATATTAGATTATATACTTTGACAACAAGTTAGAGGTCTTTATGCATGAAAAAAATATTTTTAGCATATCTCAACAATGTATTAACATAATTTCATGTACTCCTATTGTGAAAGGATTTAGAGAAAATAGAATGGGGCTAAAAATAGATGGGAATGAAGCCCGGGAATTTAAGATACTTTTAATTAGGGAATAAGATAGTGAGAGAGATATCGACGGACGGTTCTTTCGCATTTTTATCACAATAAGGATGTTGTCCTATTGATCTTGTTAGTGATGCCCTATCGTATTTTGATAATTGGATATTTCGATGTTTTGATTTTAGTGGTTTATGGTGAAGGATTTTGATGTGATTTGGTGCATAAGAAGTCCACCAATTGAGTTACTTGATAGTATTTTCCCTTCCCTATTTATGAGTAGTGTTAGCATCTATTCTTATATTTAGCTGTGATTTTGTTTTAAGCTTGGTTTGGGGATTGTGAAAAGTCGAGGATGACGAACTCCCGTTCTTAAAGCCTTTAATATATTTTTAATAATAAAATTTTAAACTTAGTTATTATCTATTAATGAATAAGTAGTTAAAACTGGGCGTTTTAGAAATAAATGATTTTAAACCTTCTTGATATACCTTTTCTATTCTTGTTTGATGTGAGGGGTTATAAAGTTAAGGGGGGTTAAAACATTTTCTTTTTGGGGCGTGTATTGATAAACATTGCGTGTGGGACCAGCAATGGCTTAGTGTAGGAGAATTTGATGTGTGCTTAAACACACATCATTTATACCCCGGAAAACACTATAAATCGGACTAATAACACTAAAATATGCTTAATTATATTGCAAATATGTTTGTTTTGTGTTGTTATGTCTTGCAGGTACAAAGGATTGAAAACGAAGCAAAAATGAAGACTTTCGGTTAAGATTTGAAGACGTTTTTTTGCGTTTTTCAAGATCAAAACGAAGTCGGAAAAATGCCACGATCACTCTATTTGAAATAGCACGAGATTCCGAGCCCGAATGCGCTTTCATCTCTTATTGGGCCGGCCCGACACCATTTATATGGGTCTGACCGACCTATACTTATTAAAAGGCTAAGTAAATCACTTACCTAAATGGTTGCTGACTTGCTGCTGTCCAGTCCATAAAAAAACCACTTCCAGCCCACGTTTCACTATTCACTTGACCCAGCAAACAATTGCAAATCTCGGCCCAGATTTTTGAAATGTAAAACCAGCCCAAGACAAATAAAAAAACTCATCCTAATAGTTTGCAAATGGGAGGCCTAGGAAACAAGTGAAGGAAAGGAAACTGCTATACATCTTTGCTTAAATAGGACGTAACAACAAGAGGATATGTCTTATCTTTTCACTTTTATCTTTTAGTTAGTTTTTAATTTTTTTGAGTAGAATAGATTAAGGTAGCAGTAGGATAGATATTAGGAGTATGATAGATCTCTTTTATGTATTTTTTTTCATTTCGTTCTTATGCAATAGCTCGGATTTGATGTGTAATGAATAGGTTGGATTATTGAAGTATGGATTTGAGTGATGGTTATTTGAATAATTGAATGGTTCGAAGGTTATTTGATTCGTTTACGGTTGTTAATGGTTCTTTCCTTTGCTTATCGCAGCCGCAATAGTGGTGGTAATAGCTTAGATTTAGCTTTTTGTTTAGGGCTTATTAGGTTAGCTTATTGAAAGCTTTTTGTTACAGCTTATTGATGGTTTATTGTAACACGGGCTTATTGGTATTTATGATATGGATGAAGATGGGTGTTTGGCTTATTATCAGCTTAATTTTCTCGTCTATATATCGCAACTTATTTCTTAAATGAGCTAAGGAATTAGCTTATTTAGCGAGCTTGATTTCTGGCTTATTTTTCAGTTGTGGCTTATTGATTCGGTTTAGCATAAAGCCTTGAGCTTCTTATTTTTCGAGATCATCTTAGATTACTACATAAGTTCTTTTCGTTTAGAGTTCAAAATCTTGTTTCTAAATTGCAAAATTTGTTTAGCAGTAGTGTTGAAAGAATTTGGGCTTGGACCAACTGTTTCATTAAAACAGTTATATAGATTTTGTTAAAACTTTTTTAGTAATTTTGTTTTAGAAAATTAAGAAAAAGATTAAAAGTGTTTTTAAGTTTATTAATTTTTGTCTTAACCTTGTTTGTTTTGTGATGACGAATTCGGTTCAACTCTTGAGGCGTGGAGCTTAAGGGTCTAGTAATCTAACTTCGTATCTTAAGTTTAAGGTTATAAGCTCCTAGACTTAAATATTTTGTTTGATTATTAGATCAGGTGGTTTTACATTTTATTTACGGCTCTTCAATTTGGTTCTATTTTCTCTCCCTTTTCAATTCATTAGTGTAGACTTAGCATACTATGTTTTGAATTGCTTATTTGATTGTTATGATTAGTGAGTAGTTTACTTTTATGCTTGTCAAGTAAGTTTGTGAATAGAGAATTAAGTGTGGAATTTAATAAGTGACTAGTGATTAAAAATTTGCAAAAGTTATTTAGTTTAGTGTTTTATTTAGTCGAACGGGAAAAAGCCGTAAGATTAAGTAGGCATTAAACTAGTAATTAATATCTCGATAAAAGTTGTTTTCAATGTTAAGCCAACGTTTTGAGGAAACGATTATTTAGACGGATATTAATTCGTCATTAAGATCTAAAATTTCACACTTAAGAATCTATTCACTTTTACTTGACAAGCATATTTTTCTTTATATATTCTTCATCTTCTTAGCTTGCTTAATATATGGTATAATCTAGTTTATCGTTATCTCTAGTTTTAATTAAAAACCAAAATTAAAAGACATTCAAGCATTAAATTTGGAACGCTTTCGTGATTTTCAAATTCATCTCTCTTTGGGACACGACATCCGGAAGATTGACTATTGTTTGCCCTCAAGCAATTTTCACATCTAACAGTAATTACTTAAATATTATTACCGACTTGTTTACGACGAATCAATAATTTATTTTTTAATTCGAGTACTTCATTTTCTAGCCGATTTTTGGTTAGTTTTAGTGATTTATTTTTAGCCATGACGTTCAGACCTACTTTTCATAATCGATTATACTCACTATCTAAGTCTTTTTCATCTAACGATGATAAGTCATCACTAAAAAATTCGGTTTCAGAAAGTACCTCATTTGATGCTTTAGCCATAAGACAATTTTTGTCTTTAGTCTTTTCTTCATTACTTCATCGCTATCACTCCATGTTCCTCTAACGAAAGCTCTTTGATTATAGTTTCTTGATGGTTTTGGGCTTTCTCCGATGAGATGATTTGGATCTCCACATCTAAAGCATTTTCTTTCGCTTTTGCCATTCTTGTCATCTTTATTCCTTTGGAATGACTTTCTTTCATCGTGTGGTTGTCTTACAAATCTTTCTCGTCTTTTGAAATATTTCTTGAAGTCTCTCACGGCTATGGCGTATTCTTCGTCTTCATTATCAGAGATCGTACTATCTTCATCACTAGATTTCTTTTTAGCCTTTAAGGCAAGATATCTACTTTGTTCTCTTTTGCATTTGACCATTTCGGAATCTTTCTTTATTATCACTTCATAAACTTTTACATTTCCAATGAGTTCGTCTAGTGATAGTGATGTCAAATCATTCAACTCTTCAATAGCTGAAACCTTTGCGCGCCATTTAGGATGAAGTGCCCTAAGAAATTTTCTAACATAATTCTTGCTAGAAAAACCTTCATCAAGTGCTTTTAGACTAGTAATAATAGTGTTAAATCTAGCAAATCCATTATCTATCGATTCCTCTTTCAGAATCGTAAATTGTTCATATTGTTGAACAAGAATATCTATTTTAATATCTTTGACTTGACTATTACATTGATGAGTGATTAATAAAGTATCCTAAATTTCTTTTACGGTTTTACACATAAAAATTCTTTCATATTCTTTACGTGGCAAAGCATTATAAATTACCATTTTAGCTTCATTATTTTTAGAAAATTTCTTTTTAAGATCATCGCTTTGTTTGTCAAATGGTACAATTTCATCCTTTTTAGTTTCAAGATTATTTTGAACGGGGGGGAAATCACCATAGGTAAAAATATGCCAAATATCTAGATCTTTTGATTTCACATAAGTTTCGAATCTATTTTTCCAATAAATAAATTCATCACTTTTAAATAGTGGTGGTCTTTGCATAGATTGTCTATCTAAATATTTTTCTGATTCCATAGATCGATTCACGTTTTAAAATATAATTTATTTTAAAAATCTTGTTTGACGTGTCTTCTGATACCAATTTGTGGAAACTAAAAGGGGGTGTATTGTGTTATCTCTTTTGAATTTAGTGTTTTGTTTGTTTATCAAAACTTAGATTCGCATTTTATGTGATCTTTAATGTACACACAGTATGCAATATTTTAACTGAGTAAATGAATGATAACAGATAAATAAAAAATATACCATACAAAAAAAAATAAACAAAAACAATAATAAAAACAATAAAAAAAACCAAACAATAAAAAACAACATGTAAGACAAGAGATAAGAGTTAGAAAGATCAAACCACAACACAAGGATTTATAGTGGTTCGGTAACGAATCTCCTCTTCGCCCTACTCCACTCCCCGAGTACCTAACTCAAGAATTCTCTTCTCTATGTCAACAAACTCCCTTTAGGGGGAGAAAACCGTACACGAGTAGCTTACACCAATTTTCGACACAAAGCCAAATGTCGAGTTCTAATCTTAGCTAGAACCAATCTACCACGCACTTTGTATTTTGAGGCCTAAAATACTAACCGTACTATCAACACTTCACTTCACCTAAACACTAACACGATCACCCCGATCTATCTATTCTCTCTACGATCACCACGATCTAACTATACTCTCTATGATCACCACAATCTAACTATTACACACAATTACACAATATGTACAAATGATTTAAAAATTATAACACAATCGTAACTACGTTATGAGAACACGAACTAAGGTATAATACTTTGTAACTTGATGGTAGGAAGTATTCTTCTCTTGCACTTGAGGATCTAAGCTTGGATCACATGGAAACAAATACTTAGAATTAAATGATCAAAGGAATGGAAGTGAATGTAAACAGATTTTAGAACAGAAAGAAAATGTGTGCAAAAGGTGAAAAATTAGTTGGGAACAGTCTGCTATTTATAGGCAAAGCTGGAAGCGTTTTGGACTGGTCGTCCCCCTTAGCTCATGCGTCGGCCCCCTTATCACTAAAGAGGCCGCCCTTACCTTTAAGGGGGGCGCCCAAGGTCATACATTCCTTTTTTTGTCTTTTCCAGGGGAGGTGTTTTCTGGATCAAATATATCCGTGTTTAGGTGGAAAATTTAAATTCAAAACATTTATTTTAAATAAAACATGTCTTGTAAATACAAAAAAATGTTTGTTACATTTTATAAAAAATGTGAGGTTGAATTAAAATTCCTTTGATCATAAAATGCGTTAAGCATTCATTTATTCATACCTTTAAGTGGTTAAATTTTTGAAATGAAAATTTACGACTAATTACTTGGTTACGTTTAATTTTACATTGAGCGTTTTTACATTTTGTGATTATCAAAACGTGGAGAGGTCAAAAAATATTAATAACGTTTTTAGGCATTATTTCTATCAACATATAATTTGTGGTACCTTTCTATAATAAGTGGTATTTGTTAAAATTGTGTATTCAATACTCCCTTTCTTAGATAGTCTTTAACAATTGGTACAATATTCAATGTTTATAAGTGGTACAATTGGTAAAATAATGCTCAAAAATGTCATCATAACAAGTTAATCAATTTTTA
The DNA here is from genome assembly GCA_026074375.1 of Tanacetum coccineum. Lineage (NCBI taxonomy): Eukaryota > Viridiplantae > Streptophyta > Magnoliopsida > Asterales > Asteraceae > Tanacetum > Tanacetum coccineum. Next base: position 38,756 of record BQNB010032617.1, on the reverse strand, counting down.
AGGGGGGGCTTTTAAAACAAAGCCTTTTAATGTATTTTGGGTACATCTCATAAATGTTACTTTTATGTATCCAAAAACATTCAAGTGAAATTAAAATGGGGTATATCAAATGTCAAGTCATAATAAACACTGTTCACCAAGGCAATCAAGAATATGTTCCATATTTCATGCTATGTATACATTCTTCTCCCCACACACGTTGTTAAGAAAATGTCATTTTAATCAATTGGTATTTCAAATACTAAAGGATTTTTTTTTTAAAATAAGGGGAGAAAATGTGATTAAAATGTGATTTGTGGTCTTTAAGACTCTAAGTGCACAACTTCTACCCACATGTATAAAATAATTTTGAATCTCGATGCACATGTGTAGGGGGAGTATTTCAAATAAAATCATTGAAAATCATAAATATCTTTTGAAATAAGGTTTTATGGTTCGATCGCTATACCCAACAACAAATTAATCTCACGACGTCGATGGAGTCATAAGGTGGTTAAGGTTAGGTATAAGTCTTATGATCCAACCAGAACTGGAGGGATCTACCCATGGACATATCATAGATAGATTAGAAGTCCTTAGGTATGATTGGAGATGAATGAAAATAAGGGAATAATGCCGATAAAGGTTGAGCGAACACTGGAACAATCACAACAAGGTGTTAGTGATGACGTCTTGGTAAGCATTGAAGGGGAATTAAAAAATGTATAGATAAAGGGTGTAAAGAACAAAGCCCTCCACACAACTTTAGGCAGAAACCGGGTCAATACATAATCTATCAAAATCACAAAGATGATTGTTGGTATTGAAGAAAGCCGTCATGGGCCCAGTGATGCAATGCACAACCCTTCCCAGCCATTCGAGTTTCTCTCAAAAGAGACTTGTCTCATTTGTCATGAAGATACACGCATAATCTATTGACATCTCACTCCGAAATTGTTGATATTGAATAGGTGGCAGTCAGCTCCAGCCTCCGATTACTAAAAACCAAAGTGCACAAATTGAGTCTAGAGCTAAGAGATATCAAATTATAAATCTCATTAGGACACAATTCATGTATAACACTTGTTGTTCATTTATATACAACATTTAGTAACAAAGAGTACTATGCATTATCCTTGAGATCTTGCTAGAACATTCAGAGTGATACCCTTTAGTTACACAATGACGAATGGAAATCCTTCTAGTGTCAACATCAAACAACACTGCGGTAGGTGACTTGCAAGATTCTATATGAATCAAGCTTGTGCTAACTGGATATCGATTTTGGTCCAGTAAATGAATTGACGACTTAATCAGAAAGATAGTAACTATCTGATTCACTCTTATCGTGATGTATGCTTTGAGAAGTTCTGATAATGAGAACATGCAAGCATGGTTAATCTAATACACATGTGTTAGAAGATCCTATGCTTTAAGCTGGAAATCCTGTCAAGGAGGTTCTTCCAATTTGAACCTACCTGATCACAGGTTGGTCCTCACAGAACCTGAGGTTATTACAACAAAATCTCAACGAATGACAAAGACATATTCATCCATATCTACTGTTTATTACTAATATTCAAATGCAGGTACAAATGTCGGTGTTGCAGCCCCATTCCAGCAAAGTCAAATTCATTACCATGTGCTCATACTTAAACTTTAAAAGTTAATCATTCAACATCAAGACTGTTACTGCTGAGCAAGAATGTAATCGGTCAGAAAGCTCAAGTTCATGTCAAATTTAGCAACTCTGATAATCATGAACTTCCTCATCATCAAACAATAGATCAAATTCCTTAAGCTTGTTTAAGGTTTAGTTATATTAGATAAATCTAACACAACTATAGTAGAAACTGTGTTTGAATGTATTAAAGATTATGCTGAATCTAATCTTTAATATTTAAGAAGAATTATCAATGAAACAATAATTCAATGAACATACAATTCAACAAATAAGCTCCAATATTATTAATGATAATAATACAAATACTCTTAAAGTATTAGGGTTACAAATACCTTGAAGCTATGAAAATTGATAAAAGATAATATATCAAACTTTATGCCCTAAGACCTCCTTTTATACACCAAGGAGTCCTAGTCGGCTTATAATACTTTCCTAAGTATTCAAAATCTTTTTTATAAACAACTAATACATATCATATAAGCAGTACTAACTAGCAGCATTAACTTGGTATTCACTAGCAGTAGTAACTTCAAGCATATTTTCACTAGCAGCATTAACTTCAGCTGAGCAGTCTTAACTTTGTACTAGCAGTATTAAACACTTAGCATATTTTCTTTGAAGTCTCTGAGCAGTACTAACTATAACTAAGCAGCATTAACACAAACATGAGCAGCAGTAATTCAAACAACATCAAGAAGACTTTTAATCCCAACAATCCTCCTTTAAACTTGATATTCTTCTTCAAAATCATCAAGTTTCTTCATTTAAGCTTCATCAACACCAGAAGGATGCTTCCAAAAACTTCTTTACTTCTTAAGCTATTTCATGATGAATTTAAGAAGTTGATAAGGCATTTCACTTTCATAGTCAATCATAAGCTTTTTTCCAACATCATTGTAAGTGTAGATGGTGTAAGAGGATACTTCTTCTCTACCAACATATAAATCTGCACATGTTGCATCCTCAAGGAATGTACTCCACATGAGTCATACAGCTTCCAATTCAACACTTTGTAGTCTTGTTGATTCTTTTATACTTTATCTTCTATATGTGGTTCAAACATTATTTTCAAATCACCTCATAATATCAAATCCAAGTCTTCCACTGGTCTTGTTGACTCATATTTAGCTTTTACCAACTTGTACAAATCTTCCAAATCTTCCCTGTCAAAACTTTTGAGCATGTGACTAAAGATCATGTACATTTGAGACTTTCCATCCGCTCTCATTATTTGATAATAGCTTTTTCTTCCTTCTTTATGAATCTTCCAGCCAACAATACTTGGAGACTTACTAGCCAAAGGTATAGCACCAATTGCTACTTCTTCTTCATCTGGAATAATTTCCATTCTCTGTTTAAGCTCTATTGTTTCTTTGTCATCTTCTACCTTTTGCTTCTTTGTAATCTCTTGTACCAGCTTTGTTCCTGCTCTCTTTTCTTTGCCTTCCACCAACTCTATTATAAAGTCTTTAAATGTATTTACCCTTTTGAATGCTCTGTCAAACATCTCTTGGATAGAATCAAACTCTTTCAACTTCAAATCATTGAGCTTGTATCCTTCCATGTTCTTTAGGTAAGTACACATTATCTTTCTCAATTGAGCTTTTGTTGGTGGTTTGTTTCTTTTCTCTTCTACTCTTTTAGCTGCAAAATGCTTTCTTCTTTTCTCTAAGAGTTATTGAAATAATGTAGCCTTTTCTTCAACAAATAACTCTTCTTGTTCTTGTGCTTGCATTCTTTTAGCCAATTGATCAGCATCAATCTTTGCATGTATATCATCCCATGTTTCAATCAAGGCAATATTGGCTTCTTCTTCTTTTTCAGCTTTCTCTCTTGCAAGTCTTTCTTCTTCATCAAATTTAGCTTGTAGATTTAAAGCAGTTTCTTCATCAAGACTGATTTGATCTTTCTTCTTCATAGGCTTCACAGGTTTTATCAATATCCCTTTACCTTTGTCCTGTGATTGTTGTGAAGATAGTTGTGAAGATATCTTTATTGTAGATTCACCCATCTCTTGTATAACAATCCATTTCTTCTTGGGTTTTGTATTTTTCATTTTTTTTAAGTGCTTGAGCCAAAGTAATATCATCAACAGTTATAATTGTAGCAGTAGTTGTTGTAGCAGCACTAACAGTTGTTGCAGCACTAGCAGCACTAACAGTATCATCAGCAGCACTAACCTGAGCAGCATCAATAATTAGCTTAGCAATGTTAATAACTTCAACTACTTCTTCAGCAACTTCCTCACCAGTAGAAACATTCATATCATGAACACTAACCAGGGTAATTTCTTCATCTGCATCAATAGCATTAATCCTCCCCTGTTTGGATGCATCCTCACCCAAACTTTCTTCATTATCAGAGGATTCTACCCTAGCAGTCAAACCAACTTTGTATAATCTCTTCAGCTTATGAGTTCTTGACCTATTTTTCTTTTCAAGCTTCTTGACCCTCCTTTTCAAACTAGCAATCTCATTATGTTGAGTGGTCTTTGTCTTCTCCAAATCAAGAACCCTGTTTTGTAAAGTGGTACATAGTGCCATTAATTCATCAAGTTTAAGTCTATCCTTATCACTTCGAAGTGTGTTACCTCTTGCGAGCAGTGAATCATTAGAATGTTTAGATACATTCTCAAACCTAGTTTGAGCAATAGTATCCCCCATGGTTTCTTGGCACCTGGGACCACCACCTGAAGTAGTTCCTAGGGAACTAGATTCATTAGGTGTTGCCTTGGATTGGGTCTTATTGATGTTACCACTGTCCTGCTCTACTTCTAAGCTAGAAGCAGTAGTGGCAGCCCTCACCAAAAGTTAAATTTTTAGTTTGTAGCTAAGCAGATAATGGTAGATGCCATAGTACTACTAAACTCATTCCATGTAGTAGTCTTTGGACTTAGACACTATAAAATAGTATGAATTAGAAATTTCCATTGTAGGGAAAAGAATGGTTTATAAAAAGCTAGTTTTTTGTGAAATTTTCTCATACCCCATCAATGTAAGTTGTTCAAAAATGGTAGAATTTGGTAAACAATCAATACCTTCCTCATCTGCTAGTTAAAAATCTCTTCTAACAGATGATTCAGTAATTATTATCTTCTTGCCATCTACTAGGGCATGTAAATGTTCTTCCCCATTGATAGTTTTGGCCTTAACAGTAGACCAGAACTGTTCAATGCAAGAAATATATATAGGAGGATTAACCGTTAATGCATACCTTATAGGGTGTGCATTCAAAAAATCCACAATTTGTTCAACCCATCACTCTCTATGGGTTTAGACAAAAACGTGACCATATTATGAGTATCAGCAAACTTTAGAGTCGTCATTTATGTTGGGTTTTGATAATGGATGATAAAATTGAGTTAGGGTTTGTAGTTAGAGAGTATTTGAAAGAGTGAAATTGATTAAAGAATCGATTAAAACCCTTAATCGAAGTATTTATGGAAAATACCCTCAACAACATTAACTTTCACCCAGCAGTAGTAAGTTATGCCTAGCAGCATTAACTTTGAGTCACCAGCATTAACTCCAATTCCATTCTAAACAGCTTTTCCATCATCAATTTAACACTTTTCTTTGCTTTTCCTACAAAATGTTAGTCCAAAAACCAAGAAAACACAAGCCATAGCAATTTTCACAATTATCACAATATTAATTATACTTAACAGCAGAAACTTTTAATGACATGAATAACAGTACTAATTCATACAAAACTCTACAAAAACATAAAGAGATAAAAGACTTTAAAGATTTAGCATTCCAATACTAACAATCAAATATTGAAATCTACTTACATCAAAAGCTTTTGTAAGCAAATCTGCAACATTCTTGTCAGTATGGATTTTGGCCATTTGAATCAATTTCTTTTCATTCCAATCTCTAATAAAATGATGTTTGATCTCTATATGCTTTGTTTTTGAATGAAAAACAGGATTTTTAATAATGCAAATAGTACTGTTATTGTCAATAAAGATTTCGGTATGCATAAAATTGTATCCATAATCAAGTAGTTGATTCTGAATCCAAAGCACTTGTCCACAACAACTTAAAGCAGCCACATACTCAGCTTTTGTTGTGGAATTTACAACCACGGTCTGTTTCTTGCACTGCCATGATATTAATCTACATCCAAGGAATTAATAACCTTTTGTTGTAGACATTCTATCCAAGCTTGCTCCAGCATACTAATTATCCGTGTATGCTATCAAATCAAAAGGAGAATCTTTTATATACCAAAAGCCCAAATTTGGTTGACCTTTTAAGTACCTAAAAATCCTTTCACAGCATAAAGATGTGAAACTTTTGGATTGACTTAGTATTTAGCACAGGCACACACTACAAACATGATGCCCAGTCTTGAAGATGTAAGATACATCAATGAACCAATCATTGACCTATACATATGAACATCCACTTCTTCACCATTTTCATCCTTGAGCAGAGGCTTTTGAGTTTCCATTGGTGTGCTCGCAGTCTTGACTTCTGTAAACCTAAATTTCTTTAAAATTTCATCAACATATTTATCTTGACTAATAAATATGCCATCATTCTCCTACTTCACTTGTAATCCCAAGAAGAATGTAAGTTCTCCCATAGAACTCATCTGAAATTTCTCTTGCATCAACTTTTCAAATGAAATGCATAGCTCCATCTTTGTTGAACCAAAGATGATATAATCCACATAAACTTGGACCAGCAAAATATCATCTTTGTGCCTTTTGATAGGTCTTGTCAATTGTCGCCCCTTCTTTAAAAACCCATTGTCTAACAGATATGTTGACAAGGTTTCATACCAAGCTTTAGGAGCTTGATGTAGTCCATACAGTGCTTTTTCAACCTTGTATACTCTATCAGGAAAGTCTGGATCTTCAAATCCTAGTGGTTGACATACATACACCTCTTCTTCAATCTTCCCATAGAGAAAAGCACTTTTTACATCCATTTGATACACTACAAAATCTTTAAATGAAGCATAAGCTAAAAATAGCCTAATTGCTTCAATTCTTGCAACAGGGGAAAAGACTTCATCATAATCAATTCATTCTTCTTGTGTGTATCCTTAAGCAACCAATCTTACTTTATTTCTTATCACAATTCTCCTTTCATCCTTTTTATTCATGAAAACCCATTTAGAGCCTATAACTCTTTTTTCATTTGGTAAATCCATTAAAGTCCAAAATTCTTGTAACTTGAATTGTAGAAGCTCTTCCTGCATAGCCTCTATCTAGCTTGGATCCTTCAATGCATGAATTACCTTTTTGGGTTCTTCCTGTGATAAAAAACAAGCAAACAAGCAGTTTTGAAGGTCTTTATGGTTTGTTCTTTGTTGAATAGTACTAACAAACCCATGTTCCTCCAAATTCTTTGACATCTTTCTTGTTTGTGTAGCTGATTGCAAATCTCCAATCACTTAATCAAGAGGATGATCTTTATGAATTCTTGTAGTTAGAATAGGACTAACTTGGATTGTTGTATCCAAATTGTTCATGTCAGCCACTGAACCATCATCTTCATCATCTCTTGAGAAGTCAAATATGCTATAATCTTCCAAAGCAGGCATATTTGGATCAAATGGAAGTTTAATGCTTGTTTTTCCACCAACAGCATTAACCTTATTTGTGCCAGCAGCATTAACATTGTTAGTGCTGTTAACATTATCTTCCTTCTCTTGATCATTACATTCACTTTATTTTCTTGGATCTTCATCAACCTTTTTTCCATCATCACTTGAAGGTTTGGATCCATCATCATGAGAACTCTTTGGATCTTGAGAATATGGTGGATCAGCAGTCTATAATGGTAGCAAAATGTAATCCTTGACAGGTTCTGTCTCCTTTTTAGCTTGACCTGCATTATCACTTGCTTTTGTACCTGCAAAACCATTAGACTGTGTACCTGCAACAATTGGCTCATAATTCATTGTTCTTGTTAGTGCATCAATATCAAATAGCCAATCTAGTCCACTACCTACAGCATTAGGTGTACTCTCACTAAACCTAATATGCAAGTTTTCTTCCACTATCCTTGTTCTACTATTGAATACTCTAAAGGCTTTACTATTCAAAGAGTATCCAACAAAGAAACCTTCATCAGCCTTACCATCAAATTTGCCTAAATGATCTATGGTATTGAGAATGGTAACAGGACACCCAAATGGTCTCATAAAACTTAAAGTTGGTGTTCTACCATGAAAAAGTTCATATGGGGTCTTGTTATGAGGCTTAACTACTAACACTCTATTTTGCACATAGCAAGCAGTATTAACTGCTTCTGCCTAAAAAGTAGTTGGCAACTTAGAATCAGCTAGCATAGTCCTAGCAGCCTCAATTAGTGTCATATTCCTCCTCTCAGCAACTCTATTTTGTTGAGGAGTTCTAGCTACACTAAATTGTCTTAAAATACCCTTCATTTCACAAAACTGATTCATTTCTCTGTTTTTGAACTCAGTTCCATTATCACATCTAATCACCTTAACCTTGTGATCTACTAGATTTTCTATCCCAATTATAAAGGACTTAAGAATGCCACTAGTCTTATCCTTAGTAGCTAGAAATAAAACCCATGTAAACCTACTGTAATCGTCTGTGACAACTAGGCAATACATTTTCTTCATAAGGCTTTTTACAAATGTTGGACCAAACAAGTCCATATGTAACAAATGTAAAAGAAGAGTGGTTGAGTTTTCTGTTTTGGACTTACAAGAGGCTCTGTGCTGCTTTCCCTTTTGACAAGCAACACAGGTTTGATCATTTTCAAAAAGTTTGGAAGGTAAACCTCTTACAAGATTTCCTTTAACCAATTTATTCATGGTTTTAAAATTTAAGTGACCTAGCCTTCTATGCCAAAGTTTAGATTCATCAGATGTGGCTTTTGCAAAAAGGCAAGTTAAACCTCCTTTAGGAACTATGTTCTTTAAATCAACACTATACATATTGTTCTTTCTAGGAACTCTAAGTAAAACTTGACTTTCATCAATTAACTTAAAGTTTAGAGATAAAACAATACATTTAGTGTCATTAAAAAGAACACTATTCTTTTTATCACACATTTGTGAGACACTAAAGAGATTAAACTTTTAAACTCTCCGTCAGAAATACACATTTTTAAAATCTAGATTACCAGTTTTAATGGTACATTTTCCTGTGATTTTCCCTCCTTTGGGGTTCCCTCCAAAAGCAACATATCCTCCATCTATCTCTTCATAGTCTGTAAGATAGGACATGTTCCCTGTCATGTGCCTTGAGCATCCACTATCAATTACTCCTTGATCCTATAAATCCATTTGTAGATTGCCCTGCACATTAGGTAAGAAAATTAGTTTTTTTTAGGACCCAAGCCATCATTGGCTTGGATCTGCCTTGTGCATCAACATAATCAAACTTTTTAGGGTGATTGATGCACTGTTGTGTTTAGAAACATGGTCTAAAACTTTATGCTTTGGTTTCCAAACCCAACAAGCTCAGGCCTTAACAACATTAAAATTATTTCCCTTAACAACATTAACTACTGCTTTTGGCCTAGCAGTATTAATTTTTTTACCCCTAATAATATTAACCTTTTGATTAATATTACTGTTTTTAAATGATGTGTTCTTATGAATGGGCCTCTTAACAGTTGAATGTGCTATTTTAGAAAGATATGACATTGGTCTAGCAGTATTCACTGTTGTTTTTTAGTGAGCAACATTAACTTGTCTAGCAGTATTAACCAATACTGTTGTTTTAGAAATATTTTGTCTAGAAGTATTAATTGATACTAAGCCAGACTTCATTAGTACTGCTCTTGGAACCATGTTCTTTTTAGCACAAGGGTGAGTCTTTTTAGCAAAGTTTTGATGATTCACCCTGTAAGCATTATTCCAAACAAGTTTTACCATCCTTTGATTTCGAAACTGTTTTTGATGGTAATTGCAATCAACCTGCAAATGATCAAAGCTCCACATACATAACATGCCTTATTAAACATCTCAAAATTGCTTCCTAGTTTTTGAGACATCATATTGTTCTAATTTCTTTGATTGCCTCTTGGACTGTGAGTGTTTTGCCTATGTTGCTCAACTTGTTTAACAGTTTTCCTAGTAGTTTTTTCTTGTTGTTTAGATTTGACAAACTCTTTCTTAACAATACTAGGCCTAACTATTTTCTTTTCAATTTTAAGGCCTGAGAGACACCATATCCTCTTTTCCCTTATCATCTGACAACGCCATTCTTCAATACATATGGCATCATCATTCTTCCTAACTACCTTAGTCTCTTCTTCACTAGACATAGATTTAGTGAGTGTCTAAACAACAAGGCTATATTAACAACACTCATCAAAACCAATAAGAAAGACAAGGTCAAGGTGATGTTGGGGCGTTGCATAGGTGCGCGCAGTGAAGCCTGTGGGAGCGTGTGAGGAGTGGGATGCACAGACTGGGGGATAGCCGCTGGGTCAATATATAAATACCTATCTATCTCTGCTTGTATCACACACAGGAAATAGGTGGTTTGTACATCTCAGTGTCTTATACTACAACTAGCTCTACTAACGAAGCTTGTTAAAACTTTTAGATGCATGTTTAAATTTTATCTAATTAAGTTGAATGCCATCTTTTTGGTTTTTGAAACTATGTCCAAGCTTTTTCCTAACTCTCTAATAGTTATTTTCTCCCATGTGAATTGTTTTTTCAAATTTTAAGCCCTTAAATCTTGGAATAAATAGACTCATTTGCTTTATAAACTTTAAGTTTTTCTTCCACGACACTAAACCTAGTCTATAACTTAGAACCATTAACTCAGATTCTTTAAATCTTTTAATAGTTTTAATCATTTTATAGATTTAAGAGAATTCAATAGTTTTTTCAAACAAATTTTTGAACAAATAGAATCATTGGATACCTCTGAGTCAGGACTTGAAGATGAGAAAGCCATGAGTGCATAATTAGGCCCTTCCTCTGCCTGATCACTCCAGTCATATCCACCAAGACCATCACATGACACCTAAGCTGTGGAAGTAGATGTTTCCACAGGAACACTCCTTTTTGAGCTTTCCTTGTTCTTGTTGTCTTGATTTCTTAGAGCTCTGCACTCCCTAGCAAAATGTCCCCTCTTATGGCTGTTGTAGCACTCCACTTTGGACTTATCAAAACCAATAGTCTCATTACCATTAATAGTAAGCTTCCTTCTAGTATTCTTCAAAAACCTTCTTACCCTTATAGTCAACATGGCCAATTTCCATCTCAAATCTATCTCTTCTATGTCATCTGGATAGATTTGTTACAAGTCCTCATGTACAAGTTGAGGACTATTTAGTTGACTAGAAAAGAATGCACAAATAATAGCATTACTCAAGTTATCAATATTTGAAGAGTAAGCATCATTAACTTGAGTGCTAGCAGTAGAAACTTCATGAGCAGTATTAACTACTTCATTAGTGCTGCTAGTGTTGTTATTTGAAGAGGACAGAAAAAGCTATGTTCTGTGTGCTTGAACATGAGCTAGACGTCCCTTTAACTTCTAGTTCATACACCTTGAGGTTGTTATAGAGATCATCCATGCTCATTGTATCCAAATCAACTTTATTCCTCCACACAATAGCAAGTGTGTTCCACTCAGGTGACAAACTTCTTAATAACTTTTGATTAACATCTTCTTATGAAAGCTTTTCATCCAAAAGCTCCAACTGACTCACAAGATTTTGATGCCTATCAAAAGTTTGATCAAGCATCTCTAAGCTTGGAGCAGTGAAGTTTTCATATTGCTATTTTAAGAGATTCCTTTGAGTCTTTCTTGTATATGCATTCCCATCAAATATCTTTTTAACAACTTCTAGCAACTTCTTTGCATCCTTTTATAGAGTTAAACATTAACTGATGTTCATTGGGAATGCCCATCATTAAAGTACTTCTAGCTTTCACCTTTAATCTTCTCTGAGCCTTTTCTTCAGCAGTTGTAATAGGCATCACTGTCACAACACCTTTCACAGTTGTTGTTTTTGGCAAGGTTGCACCATTCTCTATGACTTCCCACAGTGCATGGTTTATCATCTGGATATATTGTTCAATCCTCATCCTCCTGATCTCATACTCACCAGGTTTGAGCATAGGAACTTTGGATGCAGCCACCATGTGTGCAGAATCTTGATCCATATCTTTTAGCGAAAACAGGTTCTGCGTATTCACAGCTTCTCAACAAGCTCTGATACCACTTGTTGATCCCACTTCAATAGATCAAATTCCTTAAGCTTGTTTAAGGTTAAGTTATATTAGATAAATCTAACACAACTATAGTAGAAACCGTGTATGAATGTATTAAAGATTATGCGGAATCTAATCTTTAATATTAAGAAGAATTATTAATGAAACATTAATTCATTGAACATACAATTCAACAAATAAGCTCCAATATTATTATTGATAATAATACGAATACTCTTAAAGTATTAGTGTGACAAATACCTTGAAGCTATGAATTATACGTCTAGTTGTATTTTTGGTTTTGGTTTTGGTACATTAAACTCTATGCCCTAGGACCTCCTTTTATACACCAAGGAGTCCTAGTCAGCTTACAATACTTTCCTAAGTATCTAAAATCTTTTCTATAAACAACTAATACATATCATATAAGCAGTACTAACTAGCAGCATTAACTTGATATTCACTAGCAGTAGTAACTTCAAACATATTTTCACTAGCAACATTAACTTCAGCTGAGCAGTCTTAACTTTGTACTAGCAGTAGTAACTACTTAGCATATTTTCTTTGAAGTTCATCAACAACACTAATATTCACTAGCAGTACTAACTGTGTACTAGCAGTAGTAAACACTTAGCATATTTTATTTGAAGTCTCTGAGCAATACTAGCTCTAGTTGAGTAGCATTTACATAAACATGTGCATCAGTAATTCAAACAACATCAAGAAGACTTTTAATCCCAACAGTTAGAATATGCCGTATTGGTCAGTCGACCAAAACAATAACAAAAAAGAAAAACAACGCAGAAAATTAAACAAACACAGAATATGCAATACTATACAATGCAAACTAATCTAAGTTAAACTAAACTAAAAATACTAATAAATAATAATTATATAATTTCACTCCCCAGCAACAACGCCAAAAACTTAATGTGTCGTTGTGCGTAGGTATTATTTGTTATCAAGTTTTACTATTTATATTTTGCTGACTATACCTAAAACTACACTAACGGGCAGTGTACCCGATCAGTTGTAGTTTCATTGGTAAGTACGGGGTCGATCACTAAGAGAAAGAACGTTAATACCTAATTATCAATATTTTAGTTAGTCCTAAGTTATTCTAAGTTATACCTAAGTTAAACCTAAACTAATGGTAAAAGAGGGGTTTTCGGCATGAGAGACTGGTACGAGTTTGGGTTTACCTAGACTGAGATAGGGCGAATAACACGCATAAATTTGATAGTTAGAAGATAGAGAAGTGGTCAAGCCTTATGTAAGGAAAACATATTAACCATGTTTAATCAAATATAATGCTAGCTTTAGTTTATAAGTGCAATGATTGTCCGGTCTCATTGTTGATATATCATTCCTAGAGTTAGGTAGTACTTGTTTCCTAATACCTAGACTTGGCAATTCTGTCACAACTAACCAAATCCCCATAAGCCTCTTCGCAGTTGCTTATAATATATTTTAGGAGACAATAATGGTGATCTTATCGAATCCTAGCTCAATGAGACTTTACTAACTTAATAATTAACGGCTCTTTATATACTAGTAGTCAACTTGTCCAAATCTTTACTCAATGAATCAGAATGTCACTTGTTGATCCTAGGTCACCTGCTAGTCTAACTTGTTCACTAAACCATGAATAAAGACAACACGTTACTTGTGACCCTATTGCTCTAGATATATAAATTCCAATATGGAGAGCTATCCCAATATCTAGTCTACTTGGTCAGCTTTCTAAACCCAGTTGAATGATAGGTCTCATACTTAAGCACATAAGCGACTATAAATTAATAAACATAATACAACACACAATTTACAAGATGCAATCATAATAAGCATAAACCAAACATTAAATTATCTTAAACATGGCTAATACCTAAAGGTATTAGCCAATAGTCATTGTAAAGGTTACATATTTGATAGATGAACGATTAAGGTTACCTAACCAAGTTAATGAATGATACCAACAATCGAACGTATATTAAGACTATAAGAATTTACAAGGGTTTCCTATGGATTGAAGGGGCGTTGCAAGACCTTTGTTGCTCCTTTTTTCTTCTAAAAATCGAATCTGGGGATTACTGCCTTTTTCTTAGTCTTCGGTATAAAAATTGCACACCAAATTTGTATATAGGTCTTGGTATTTATCGCCTCTGGAATTTGGTCGATATGCTGTATTAAAAGAGTTCAATACGACGTATTAGAGTTTTCTTGGAGTGGGGACCAATATTAATATATTCCAGAATATTCTTGAGTTAGCTGTGAATATGGCGTATGTCTTCTTCTGGATACGGCGTATTACTCTTCAAATCATTGTGGTTTCTTATAAAGTTCAGGCGCAGATACGCCGTATCTTCCTTGATGGATATGGCGTATTAGTTGTCAGAACAACAGATTCTTGATTTCTTCGTTTAAGCTCCAAAATGCACGCCTTTTAGTTTAACTTCACCAATTGCTCGAGATTTACCGCAAATAACATAGATAAGCAATTAATTACCAATTCAAGCATAAAACAATATAGAGCGAGCAATTTAGCTGGGATAAATTATGCTATAAAATAGATGTTATTTGATGTCATCAGGGAGACACGGAAGTTCCTTAATAATTCGATTGATAATGGTCCATATGTGTTCAAGACAATTAAACCAAATGAAAATAAAAACCCAAGACCTCAAACAGAAGATGATCTTACGAGTGATGCTTTGAAATAATATGAGGCTGATATCAAAGTGATGAACTTAATTCTTATCTCTATACCAAATGATATCTAAAATTCTGTTGATGCATGTTAAACAACACAAGAAATGTGGCTTAGGGTGGAACGCCTAATGCGGGGAACTGTATTGAATAAGGTTGACAGGGAAACACGATTTAATGAGTTTGATCAGTTCATTACTGAACCTGGAGAATCACTTATGTCAGTCTATAATCGCTTTGTTCAGCTGATGAATGATTTGGAACGAAACAAAATTATTCTTCCAAAAATAACCATCAATACTAAATTCCTGAATTTTCTTCAACCTGAATGGCTCAAATATGTCACAAGTATTCGATTGGCAAGAAATTTAACAACAGTTCCATATGATGATTTGTTTGATTACCTTCAACAATATGAGAAGATTATCATTACTTCTAGAGCGAAAAAGTTAGAAAAGACTCATGATCCTCTTGCATTAATAACACAAACAAGTTCTTCATGATCTTCATCTGCTTACTATGTTACATACCATCCATCTATGGCAGAGTATAATGATGAGTATTGTTAGGAACACGAAAAGTGTCAATCACTTCCATTATATTGTTAGATAGCTCGTATAACAATATTTGGAAACTAAATAGTCTAGTAAGGCCTAAGGCCCATGGTAAGCCCACAAAATCCCCATATGGCCGGCCACTCTAAGTATTTATACCGCTCTTCATGCTTTGGAGAGGGTTGGTTGTTCACTTTTCTAATCTAATATTATCCTTTTTCCTTTCTCTCTCTAGAAGTGTTCATCCCTCCCTTTCTCTCTCTAGTTCTTCATACATTTGATTGTGAGTTTAGATAAACCAATATTCTTCAATTGGTATCAAGAGCCATAGGGTGATTAAGCTTGGTTTGGTGTGCGTTTTTATTTCTACTAGTGTGTTTGGTTCGAACATAATACAAAAGAGTTAATCTTTTATGTGTTCTAATGCCATAAAGATTAGTACTTTCTTTTTTGTTTATCTTAGTATATGATAGTTGTACAAAAAAATCTTTGAAAAACTCAAAAATCTACATCTTTTTTGTTGTTTTTGGTTCGAAAAAGGGTTTTGGGTACAAGAATCTTATTTTATTTTTTTTGTGTTAAAATTCATAAAGTTTGTGTTTTTAAGGTTCTCCTAGTCTTAGAATAGCAAGAAGTATACGTGAATTCAAGTAAAAACGTCAAAAATTATGTTTTTAAGTGATTTGAAGACTTCTTTTTATACACAATGTTTAAATTTGGCGATTTATACGTATTGAATTCAGCTATTTGTACGTTGTTGAATTCGGCGATTTATACGTGTTTGATTCCGGTGATTTATACGTGTTGAATCCAGCGATTTATAAGTTTGGGTATACGACGATTTATACATGTGCAGTTCCGGCGATTTATACGTGTGTCAAAGTCAGCGATTTATACGTGTTTGGATTCGGAGATTTATACGCGTGTATATCCAGCGATTTATACGTGTTTCAAATCCAGCGATTTATACGTGCTTTGAATCGAGCGATTTATACATAAGTGCAATCCAACGATTTATAATTCTTAAAAATCCAGCGATTTATACACCATAAAATCCAGCGATTTATACCATTCTTATAAAAGGTGATTTATACAAGCTACTTAAGGTAATTTATAAGTTACACTTAGGTGACTTATAAACTTACCTTTGGAGATTTATACGGTTTTTTGTGATTTGTAAAATCCCATGAAGTATTCAATTATTTTCTCAGTTTTATAAAGAATTGTAAAATTCCGTGTAATCTTAAGACTCATTCACTTAAAACAAAAAACAATTTAACAAAACAACCTCTAATCACTGCTCGATCATCTTTTATCTTATCTCATATCAAAGAAAACAAGGATTCAATAATTCCACTTGGACAAAAGAATACTCTTGCTGAGTACATGATACTCGCTGGTGCTGACAATCGTCCACCAATGTTGTACAAAGACCTGTATGATTCTTAGAAAAGTAAAATGGAACTTTACATACAAAACAGAGAGAACGGAAGAATGATACTTGAATCAGTTGAAAATGGTCCACTCATTTGGCTTACGATTGAAGAAAATGGGGTGACCAGGACAAAGAAATATGTTGAATTGTCTGCTACAGAGAATATTCAAGCTGATTATGATATGAAGGCAACTAATATCATTCTTCAAGGTCTACTAACTGATATCTATTCACTTGTGAATCATCACCGAGTTGCCAATGATCTATGGGAAAGAGTTCAACTACTAATGCAAGGTACCTCATTGACAAAGCAAGACAGGGAGTGTAAACTGTATGATGCATTTGATAAGTTTGCTCACATTAAGGGGGAATCACTTCATAAGTATTACTTGAGATTTACTTAGTTGATCAATGACATGAACATTTACAAAATGAAATTGGAGCAATTTCAAGTCAATACCAAGTTCTTAAACAGTCTTCCACCTGAATGGAGTAAGTTTGTGACTGATGTCAAGCTTGTAAAAGATTTGCATACTACCAACTATGATCAGCTTCATGCATATCTTGAACAACATGAACTCCATGCAAATGAAGTCCGTATCATGCGTGAACGCAATCAAGATCCACTTGCATTAGTTGCTAACCATCAGATGACACCATCTCACTTCAATGCTTATCTATAATCATACAAAAATCCTCAGCTCCAACAACAGTTATCACCATCTCAGTCTCTTCATTATGGATCAATTCCTCCCACACAACATTACTCAACTACTTATCCATCCACACCTCTTGCAATTTCGTATCCGTCAACACCGTATCTAAATGCTTACTTATCTACCGTTTATCAAGAGGCTTGTCCACAACCACCATCTGTTCCTCAAATTGAATATATTGTCTCTACAGTTAATCAACAAACATATATGGCTGAATTTCCTCAGAAAGACTCTGGTCTAGCAGTTCCTGTGTTTAAGCAAGGAGATGACCCTATTGATGCCATTAACAAAATGATGTCATTTTTGACTACTGTCGTCACATCTTGTTTTCCATCTACCAACAATCAGCTAAGAAACTCATCCAACCCAAGATAACAAGCAACTATTCATGATGGAGGGGAGACAAAATTCTTATGATGTTGATACTTCATGAACAAGAGCTTATACTTCAGGAACAGGAGGGAATTATTTAGGTCAATAAAGGGTTGTAAAGTGTTTTAACTACTAAGGAGAAGGTCATATGGCAAGACAGTGCCCAAAGCTAAAGAGGAAAAGAGATGCTACGTGGTTTATGGATAAATTTCTATTGGTCAAAGCTCAAGGAAATGGTAAAGTTCTGAATGAGGAAGAATTAGAATTCTTAGCAGACCCTGGTGTTGAAGAAGGTCCAGTTACACAGTCGGTCATTACACACAATGCAGCTTATCAAGCCGATGATTTGGATGTGTATGATTCTGACTGTGATGAGATCTCTACAGCCAAAGTAGTTCTTATGGCCAATTTGTCTAGTTACCGCTCAGATGTTCTCTCCGAGGTACCACACTACGACAACACTATAATGATATGCTTAATCAAAGTGTGCAAGAGATGTCGTATTATGAACAAACACATCTTGTGAATTATCCAGAGAATAAGATAACCAGTGATAGCAATATCATTCCTTACTCTTAGTATCTGCTTGAAACACTAAATGCAGCTGTTCAGGATACAAATTCTTCTGCACAACAAGATGCCATGATATTATCTGTGTTTGAACAACTATCAAATCAAGTAACTGATTGTAACAAGGTCAATGAGGACAATCTAATTGTCAACAAAACCTTATCTGTTGAGCTTGAAAGATACAAAGAACAGGTAAACTTGCTAGAAGAAAGACAAAATGTGGATTTAGGTACTAGAGAAAAGCTTATAATTGATGATATAATTCGGGATAAAGATGCACAGTTTGTGGATTTTGAAAAGGAAATTAACTCTCTTAAACAAACTCTTTCTAAACAATTAAATGAAATAGAATCGTTAACAAAAACATTTAATGTTTTCAAAAACGAATCCAAGGAAACGGAAGCTAAGAATATTGACAACGAAATTGCTTTGGAAAAGAGAGTTAAAGAACTGGACAATATTGTACATAAAATGGGTCAATCCGCGCAAACTGTGCATATGCTCACGAAACCACAAGTTTTCTATGATAACAACCTGAAACAAGCTCTTGGTTTTCAAAATATTTTCTATCTTAAGAAAGTTCAGAAGATTAGGCCAATGCTTTATGATGGCAGTGTTATTGCTAAGAAAACCAATGTCATTTCAATTGCTGATTCTGAAGAGACTTTGATGCTTGAGGAAGAAAGCTAACATTAAACCAATTAATTATGCTGAGTTAAATCGATTATCTAAAGATTTTGGTAAAATTTTTGTCCCACAACAAGAACTGTCTGATGAACAAGCTTTCCGGTTACAAACTTCACACCCTAATACTGACCAATCTGCTTCTTCGTCTGTCAAAATTGAGGCTCCTCGGGAACTTCCTAAGGTAAGCCTGGTTAATACAAGCCTTAAAAAGCTTAAATACCATCTTGGCCAATTTGACAATGTGGTGAAAAAGAGGATCACGCCCAATGCTTTAACAAAAGGTGAATGGGGGGTTTGAACACACTAAAGTTGTTTTTCAAAAAGAAATAATTCCATTTGTAAAGTCCTTAAAAGACATATTCAATATTTTAGATAAAGATCTTTTAAATGAGGTAACAACTAACCTATCAAGCTTGTCTAAGCTAAAAATGAGCAAAAAGCACAAGCTATAAGCTGAAAATCCAAATAAGCTTTTTAAGCAAAACTTAGTTCCAAACAGACCTAATGGCACTTTTTAAGCTTAAATTTCTATAAGCTATTGGACACTTAAGACAAATTAGCTTATACTTACCTCTACCTAGTCCTATAAGCTACCAATAAGCACTTTTGAAAAGAACTTTGAAAGACAAGTGCTTAATGAAAAAGTTGGTTTGAAAACATCCCGCTGAAAATACACAAACCAGCTGAGTGAACTTATGTTTTGAAAAGACAAATGGATACTTTGATAGCTTAAAACAAATGACCTAATTAGCTTATTTTAAAAAAAAAATCAAACAGGTTAAGAATAACCTAAACATTACATGTAAACCAAATTTTAGACTTTAAAAACTAAAATTACCCGCTGATAATTGTTCATGAAAATAGCTAGTATTTATCTGTTTTCTTTATCTGATGCAAATGACACTTTTTAACCCAAATCATAAAAACTACAAATGAAAACTAAATGACTTGATTTAAGCAACCTTATGACATTAAAACTAAAGTATTTTGAGCAATGACAATAACTAGAAAGGTCTTAAGCTAAAAATGCTACTATACAGGCCTTAAAATGATCACAGGTTCAAAATAAGCAACTAAAAACTTTACAATCATAACAAACTACCTAAATCCACAACTTGAAGCCGAAAAATATATCTCAAAATAAGTTTTAAGAAACAAAGATGTCACAAGCAGTACTAACTCTTAGTTAGTACTGCTGTGCCAAACACTCACATTAAACGCAGTCAAATGCCCCTTTTTAAGCTAGAAAATGCAAATAAGCTCTCAAACTAAGATACCAGATACTATAGAGCTGAAAACAGACAAAATGAACAAAATTCAATAAGTAAATAAGCCAGAATCAATAAACTAACAACTATGCTATATTTTTTGGTTTTTGACAGATTTATAAAAAAAATGAAAAACTAAGATCTAAACTAACTAAAGAACATATTAAGCAAATGATAAATAATTATACAGCAAGACAAGCTAATAACAACAAAAATAAGCAGGCAATAAGCAACTATAAGCTGAAATGTAAAGTAAGGCTTTTAAAAGGAAAAATGAAAAACTTACAATAGCCTTTGCTCTAAACAAAGCTAAGAATAAGCTCAAGTGAGCTTTCAACAAGCTCAAGCTTATCACAAGGATAAGCTAGTAAAATCTCATAAGCTCTTCCAGGGTAAGCTTATCATCTAAAGCAACCAACTTCATCCATAACATAGGTATTAAACTGATTTTAAATGTGTAAGTAAATTAGTGATCAATTTGGGTTCAATCTAATCTTAGAGACTTAGATGATCATGAAGATTAGCTATAAAGGCGAGCTTATGAACACTGACAACTTATTCAATCAATGATTTGAGAAATATCTTGTGAAGTGATTAATCCTTTTTAGGTTACTCTGTGATGCATAAATGTTAGTTTGTCACAAAGTTGTACGTTGGAAAATCGAGTTGTTTAAAAGCGAAACGAAATAAAAGATGTTTGTTTGGTGTTTCGTGGTAATAAAAGAAAGAAATAAGGTTTTTGTAGTTTTGATGTTGTGGTCATGATGGTTGAATAATATATAATGCTAGAATGCTTATTTTTTATACTAGCTTGTATAGCTTATTCGGGGCTTATTTATAAGCTATTTCCCTCTTGGCGTTATATGAGCTTATAAATCCATCGTGTACTTTTCTCAAAAATCACTAGGAAAGGACTTTTTATTATATTTTGGTTATGGCATATGTTGTGGACTATTTTTTAGGCTTATGGTAGTAACCAAAAGCGATATGTAGCTTAATAGCTTATTTTAAAGCTTAATATACGTATTATTTGGACAGTTTAAATGGACCACGGCCACAATAAAGTCTATTTGACCGCGGCTTAACGGAGGGATTTATTTATGGACCGGATATTTCTACATATAAGTATATAACTTAAATATGAAATGGGACCTGTTTTTGGACTTAAATAGTATTTTAGACGTATAAAAGTCCTAATTGACCCTTGTTGGGGGCCTTGAGGCCCAATAAGCGATATTGGTCATTTATGAAGTATTTGGTAGGACATGTTTGAAAGCTAAATGTAATGTACGATGGTGATATAATCGTTATTTTTTTGGAAAACATTTGATGATCGTTAGTTTGAGATTGTAGAATTTTGTCAAAAGGCGAATTGTGAAAAGTTTTTTAGAAATTAAGGATTTTGAAACCTGGAAAACGTTGTAAACACAATGGGTCATGTCCGAAATTTTCGTAAAAAGTTTATACTTTAAAACATGATTTTTGATTTTTATAAGTAAAAATATTATATGTTATTATTTATTAATTAATAATTCACTAAAAGACGAAACAAAATATAATTTTTTTCTTGAAACTTTCCTAAGTTCTGTTGTGATTAATCGTGTCCGTTTTCAACAAGGAATTGATTATTTTGAAGTGATTAAAGATACCGAAATGGAGCTTGTCGATATATATTTATAATAAAAATTAAAAATATTTATTATATACTTATCTATTTACGCTAAATAGTATAAATGTTATATATATTAACGTAGAATGAAGATTGGATATGATTAGTGAAACAAGTCGATCCAACACTATCACAAAGAGATGATACCACTAAAAATGTTTTGGGTAATTGTACAACGCGTCTAAAACTCAATTCATAAAACGTGAAGATTTTTGGAAGTGAATGATTAAAATGCGACATGTAGTTGGACTAGGTCTATCGTGTGCGGGCGTCGTTGCAATTTTGCTTGTGTAGTAAGAAAGTTGGATGCTAAGGCTTGCTTAAGGTGAGTTCTCGTAGCCCCACTTTTTACTGTTTTTTCGTTGGGGAAAAATGATACTAAAATGTGTTTTGAAATGTTTTGAATTGATCTGTGCGAAACGTGGTTTTGTTTTTGGGACAAGATACGTGCTTATGACTGTTATGTGAATATTATTTTGTTGATAGTTACTGCATGTAATGTTTTGCATGACAATGTTCTGTGTGGTACTTGTATGTACTGAGATTATGCATACAAGGTTCAGTGTGGTACTTGCATGTACTGTGTTTGGCATACAAGTTTCTGTGTGGTACTTGCATGTACTGTGTTTGGCATGCAAGGTTCTGTGTGGTACGCCCTAATATAGTGGTACAGCTAGTAAGCCCTTTAGGTGCGTTAGTGATTTGGGAGTTGCGACTCTGGATTTATTATTGGATGTTGAGATATGACTAGCGGGGATGCTATGTCTGGGATTGTTAGCATATATTCACTGTCATATAGCACTATTGTCCACTGTTGAAATATTGGCACAACTTTTGGGTTTAATGTCAAACTTATAAAACGAGCTCAAAACAACATTATTGTTGACGTTTTTTTTGAGTATACATTTTCATGTGATGTTAGATATGATTAGTTTGGTTGATTTATATCAGACTTAGAATGTATCGCCGTTGTGGAATTTCGTTTGAAGTCTTGCTTGCTTGTTGTTTGATTTTAGTATTTGGAGATCTTGGATTAAGTTTGGTTATGGTCCCCTGCGAGGGCATATGAATAAATGTAAGAGATTTGTGATTTAGTTGCGATTTGGGACATCACTTGAGTTTGTTCAAGGTTGATGGTCTTCATAGCACTTGGAGTTTATGCAATGTGATATTTCACTCTAATTTTGGTAACCATGTGTTATGAATGATCTTATGTTGCATTCCTGAGTTTTCGCCATTGTCGGGGTGTGACAATAAATGATTCAGATTTTAATATGATATAAGTTTCATATAAGTTGATGTATCTTGATAATTATATATTACATGATATAACATTCTCTTTAAACTTATTGGCCATATATAGTTAATGTCATACAAGAAGGTTTTGGAATGGGTGAAATAAGTACTCAGATATCTCCAAGTTATAAAGATATAAGTAATATAGTTTACTAACCATCAAACCTAGTTTGAGTTGTTAAGCAGAGAAGGTTATCCACAAAACCCACATAAAAGCTAGATCTCAAAATTGTTACATATTTGCGAACGAGGTGCCTACGGGCCATTTCTTGTGTGAACACATAAACAAACACTTGTCACAACATTATCAAATCATGTTAAAGTTATTTCACTACATGAAGCTAGTAGAGAATGTGTTGGGCTGAGATTTATGACATAACTCATTGCAACTTCTTATGGACTAGATAAACATATAAGTCCAATTGTGATCTACAAAGATAATGCCGCTTGTGTCACACGAATGAAAGAATGACATATCAAAAGTGATAGGATAAAAACATATACCACCAAGATTCTTCTCATACACTCAAGACCTTATAAGAAAACACATATTGAAATGAGATATGTTCAATCATGCAACAATCCAACAATATAATTACCAAAGACACTCACTACTAAGTGCATTTCGAAACACGTTCATGGATATTGAACGGCAACATGTGCGAACGATGTAACAATTTTATGGATGACAATAAGGCTGGGGAAGTCCAACTTTACGATTGCACTCTTTTTCCCCTTAGTTAAATTTTTTTTCTCACTGGGTTTTCATCAGCAAGTTTTTAACCGAGGCAAAATTAAAAAGTTTCACTCTACATTATAATGTTGTGGGGGGGGGGGGGGGGGGGGGAAAACAAAGTGTCATCTAAGAGGGAGTGTTATTAATTATCGGTTAATTATTACGATTACTATGTATCAATTATTTTATTACTATTTAGCTGCACTATTAGTTTACTATGTGGTTTCCACATTTGCAATGAATCGTAAATTGCACTTCCCCGTAATAAGTGAGGGGAAATGACATATGCATGTTTTGTAGTATAAATTCAACATGAAAGAAAAAAAATGAAATGTACTAAGAAGATTGACGACGTAGGTAGCCGGAAGGCATACCGAACAACTTACCCGAACAACGTACCGAAGGAACATTGACAGGACAACATTTTATCCAATACTCAGTAGGTAATAGCAAAGACCTAAGGTACGCCGCCTATTCCTGATTTTACGAGATTGTGTTTCCTAGATTCTCTTACCGTCTTACACCTACTTTAAGGGTAGTTCGACATACCATACCCTATATGTCAGGAACAGTTCCAGCACAGTGCCAATATAGTGAATCAGCATAGTACTCTTGTATATATAAATACCCCGTATTTATACACACATAGGTAGCATTTACTGCACTCTCACCTACATTTATTACTTAAGCCTTTCGACATTATCACATACTTACTCTCACGATGAAGCTTGGTCTTGAGGTCATACCCAGGGCGAGGCTAACGCGTTTGTTTCATCTATATAGGAAACCAAAGGACCTTGTCGCTACAAGTCCGGAGAATCTCTCTCACACAACCTGATTACAAGGCCTTATGGTCCTCCGACAAAGCCCCATGTAGGCGGAGACTAGTAAGCAAGTCATTTTGGGTATCTGTCAGCCGCTAGGACATAGCCTTGTAAGAAGAATGGGTCTGTAAAGCTCGTCGTAGTCATCATTTAGAGCTTCATACCTCTGCAACAAGTCGGCTTGTGCCAGAGCCCCGCTACCAAGTTCAAACCAGGCTCATGGGAGTGCCTGGTTATTCAATCAAATGCTCTACAGGGCACGAACGATGAGAGAGACCTAGGTTGAGTCATCATATCATAGGAAATACTCTGCGTTGTTTACAAACCAAATGGTGTCAAACCTAAGAAGGGATAAGGCGTCGAGGGAGGAAACAAGATCTGATAAGTCCACCGTAACAACACAAAGACAAAGTCACATTTCAATTGATGCAATAAAAAAAAGAAGAAGAAGAGGAATAACTAGTACCTTCATACACCACCGGTGCTACCTGCCAAGGGGAAAGCATGTCTATAAAGAAACCTTCGGCGTTGACTGGATGCCAATCAAAAAAAACGTTCATTTCAAGGCGGCCGAGAGAGTTAATTTAAATATTTTGGTCGGTATCAAGGAGAGTTTACCTCAACGCCCTATTATCGAAAAAATTAATAGCCTCCTCCTCGATATGTATACATCAGATAGTAAAGCTTGATTACTTCCTCCTTCTTCGTATTGAATTAAGTTGACGCACTTTTCAATTCAGTGCAACAGTAATTGATAGGAGAAGACAAGAATGGGATGGTGCCCCTAGAGTGTGCTGGGTATGAACCCGCACTTTCATACTAATATAAGTTAATGTGTATTGGAGCATCTTGTCTTCTTATTAGTGCGTTGAGAAGTGCCACTGGCTCCTGGGTGCTCTCTAGCGACTTGATTTGAGCTTCTTGTGCTTTATCTTGTCCTTTGAAGCTAGATATTCGCTCATAACCCCATGTTCAACACCTTCTTCCTGAAACCAGTCTTGTCGGGGATCGTGTTACTGCAGGTAGATGGCAGTTGTGTGCTGCTCAATCACCTCATATGTCTAAGTGGCCTCTTCCGATCCTCACACCACCCGGCATCAAAAACTTCAAAGAAATAAGACATATTGGCAAACCACTAAAAAAACGAGAAAATAAACTAGACAGAAAACACACATAAAACTAAAATCAAATAACAAATATGTAAACTTAATTCGGATCGAACCATATACGGAGGAAGTAATGTTACCATTCCCTTTGGCATCTTTCAAAGCTAGGTGGAACCCCCACATGGTTATCCATATGGTGGTAAGACTAATACTCGTACATCAAACCCCCAGCATAGGGTCGCAATTTTTAAGACAACGTGTTCACACAATAACTGTACGTCTTTCAGCACAGACACAGGAGAGGGGCAGGTCCCGCCACATTAAGAGTCATGGATGCCTCCAAGACATAACATCCATAAAAAAAAAAAAAGAATAGATCGACACAATAAAAAAGAATCGATCCTTCCAATTTTTAAACTTGTGTAAAATTCAACCAATGACCTTTACATCTGAATTTTTTCGGCTGACCACCTTTCTCGGATCGGACCGCTACGAAAATGAAAAACCAATGACCTGTTTATTGAGCTTATGAAAGGCACAAAGAGAGATTGACACTGAGGTTTAATTTCTAAGCTACGATAGTATATCTAAGCGATGGTGGAATGATTTAATTCCTAACTAACTATT
Organism: Tanacetum coccineum; assembly: GCA_026074375.1. Taxonomy (NCBI): domain Eukaryota; kingdom Viridiplantae; phylum Streptophyta; class Magnoliopsida; order Asterales; family Asteraceae; genus Tanacetum; species Tanacetum coccineum. The sequence continues at coordinate 12,351 of BQNB010032617.1, read as the reverse complement.
TAAAAAAAAGAATAAAAAAAAGAAGAGTAAAATGTGTACACAAAAATGGTTAGATAATCCGGAAGTAGGGTAGAAAAAGGAACCCTAACACATAACATCTCTAGATATTGTTCATATATACCTATGACATCCGCCGAAAGGTTATTCATGGTCATGGTTGACGATGAGACACGAGGACGGAGGTCGAGAAGGATCCTGTACTTTTCAGCGATGCTATTTACCTCATCGATTCGACCCAATGTTGGAGGTGTAGGTAGTCATATCAAACATTAGAAACAACGGTTTCCTCTCAGGGCAAGAAGTCCGGAGCCAAGTGGTAAGATAGACCGAAGGAAAGGTAAGACGAAAGTGAAAAGAGTAAAAACAAAAGGAAGACGTAACACACCTGATAGGAGAAGAAGCCGGAGGAATAGCTTAAGGGTTTGATGAGAGAGGGGTGAAAAGTAAAAGTGTAAAATGAGAAGGGTAGGGTATTTATAAGGGGCGAAGTGGGAAATTGAAACGTCGTGTCGTGTCCGGTGGTGACGTGGCTAGATCAGTGCCGTAGAATAAGAACACCTGGAGACACGTGTCACCATCGCAATTTCCTATGTAACCGCCGACCATGTCTCATTTAACATCCCAGTATTAATCGCGCAGGCCCCATAATGGTTCCCGATCCCTATGGCAGCGCAACTTTTTTCCCTTCCTAAATAGTCAAAATAAATAACAATAATGATGATCATGTATATGTTTCATCGTGCTTAATTCTAGTAAAGGGCTCGACTTAAATAAAGTATCACATCGTTAGCCTTCAGCTAACCACGTGATATTGGTTGACATGATGACGTAGGTAGCCGGAAGGCATACCAGACAACTTACCCGAACAACATACCAGAGGAACATTGACGAAATACCTTTCTATCCAAGACTCAGCATGTAATAGCAAAGACCTAAGGTACGCCGCCTAATCCTAATTTTATGGGATTGTGTTTCCTAGATGCCCTTACCGTCTGACACCTAGTTTAAGGGTAGTTCGGCACCATACCCTATATGTCAGGAACAGTTCCAGCACAGTGCCAACACAATGAATCGGCACAGTACTCTCGTGTGTATAAATACCACCAACCGCATTTATATCACACAAATTAGCATTTAACTAGCACTCTCCACCTACATTTATTACTTAAGCCTTTCGGCATTATCACATACATACTCTCACGCTGGAGCTTGGTCTTGAGGTCACACCCAGAGCGAGGCTAACACGTCTGTTTCATCTATACAGGAATCTGAAGGACCTTGGCGCTACCAGTCCGGAGAATCTCTCACATACAACCTGATTACAAAGAATTACTTCAACAAAGATCAGCTTTCATAAGTGATCTTTCACTTCTTTTCTTTAGTTATTTAATTCGCTCAAAAGTTCTATAATTATATAAGTCATGAAACGTCGTTATAACAAGGCCTAAGAGGGCACGGTACGATAACGGCGTTGGGTGCCAAACCAATGCCGTTTCCGGCGTTATCACACCGGAGAGTGGGTGAGGGGCACGGCGTTAGTGCCGGTGTTAACACAAACACGCCATAACGCACCCTTTTTCTTTTCTTTTTTCTTTTCGTTTTTATGTGTGTGTGTCTGGTGTGTGTTTGTGTGTGTGTCTAGTGTGTGTTTCTGTGTGTGTGTTTTTTTTGTCTCAGATCTAGAAGTTGAAGATGAAGAATGAGTGGAGAAAGTGGCTCAAAATGGTTTATAATATTAGTTTATTTGTTTTTTGTTATTATAATTTATATTTTATTAATTGAATTAAATATTTAATTTTGTTTAAAAAAAAGAAAAAAAAGAAAATTGATGGGTCCCAAAAGATGGTGTTATGTGGTGATTGAGTTTAACCCAGTGTTTTTTTAGGTGTTGATGTTATGGTGTTAAAGCTGACGTGACACCAAAAAAATGATGTTATGGTGTTATGAAGCCTGGGGCTCTAAGTTTTGCAACTGTTGGTTTTAAGTGATAACCCCTAAAATGGAAGCAAACCATGCGAAATCAAAACTAGTTACATTCCGTTTAGTTGTTGATTCCAGAATTAACCACTTAAGATATTGGTGCCCTGTATATATCAAAATTAACTGTTATCGGATACACATCGTTGTTGTCATTTAATTAAGAGTGAGAACATGTACGTAGATGTACCACCTTATCGGTTTGATGTCCACAGGGATAAACCCTAGACTTTAGGCTTGACGTTAAGTTTTAACGGTATAGTTTGATAATGATAATAGTACTGTTGTCATTCTCATATATACCATATATATATATATCATAACCAATAAATGAAAGAAAGCATCATTAACAAAATACTCAATTCACGTTGTAGAAAACATAGACCAAAAGTTATCTCAATATTTCGACGCTAATTAGCGTTCTACTAATAGCATTCATTTCCAATCTTTTAAACGATTGCTCCGTATGAGAATTAGAAAAATGGTGAGGAACTTTTACACCAAACAAAGCAATCAAAAAGCCTTTTATTTATCAGCAAAACTAATCTCGAAATTTTTAATTGGTTAGTATATATCGTATTCAAAAAACTTCATTGAACATGTCAAGCCAACTTTTATGTAACTGTCAAAGACCGGTGATCTTGTCACGTCGGTTTTTTGTCCATGTACTAGTTGAATGTTACGTTGTCCATGTCATTTGAGCCAAGCATTTCAGTTCCGCGTAATCTTCAAGATGTGATTTCGGATTTGACTTTATGCTTGAATTGTCAAGGATTGGCAAGGCTGTCCAAAATGAGAGATATTCTCATCTTTAGTTAAGTTGAAAATAGCGTGGCAAGATACATACATGCTAACGGTAAGACCGAAACCCAGTTATGTGGCAATGAAGATATATTCGCTCAAATTCGAAAGATACATATATAGTCACGATAACGTTTAATCTATTCTCATCGATGTTTATTGAAACTTCTTGTTGGTCAAGTGGATTGTTGCAATCCAAGGTGTGACTTATAGTTAGTGAGGCCGTGAAGGTCTTTATTTTGGTTCGAATGTAAGTTGTCATTATGGTTGTTGTCTTCCATAGAGCAATTTATGTTGATGTGACTACATTATTTAATTACTCTAACAGGGAAGAATATAGTTTGAATTTGTGTTTAAAGTAAAACTGATTTAAATTTAATTTTTAATTTTAATATTAACTATTTCTTTGTATGTTATATAATAACTTATGCATAAAACTATATAATATGAATTGGCTTTAAATTATAAAAAATTATCATTAATATAATTTTGAAACAAATAATATATAACAGAAAAGTTATTTAAAGTAAAAGTTAACAAAGAAAAATTAAAAAAAATTAAACTGAACAATTATTTTAGAATAGAAAAGGTACTTCATGGTTAATACGAAGTAAAATGCTTGCTAAATATGAAAATAAAGGAAGAAGAAGAAATTTCATTGACAAGTAAGGCACGTCTAGTTTTTGTGTGTATGTTTGGATTAGGGAATGATTTTGAGAAAGATATAGAAGAAAAATGAGGTAAAGAAAAATAAATATAATAGTATAATAAGTTTATTTTAAAATTAAAATGAGTTATTTTATTGAATAAAATGACGAAATATAGATGACACTTGAAATTTGAAAATTATTTATATACTCCTAATATTTAAAAAAAAAGAGAATAAATGATTTTGACAACTTAGTTTATTAGCCTTGGTTTGATAGAAAGGCGGCAATGAGTTTGTTCAATCTTTTACTTTGTAACAAACATCATGTATAATTTTCAATCTCATCTACACCCTTCAACAAACAGCCAGTACTCTACTTGCTAGAAGAAATATTAATTGACCACCAAAATGGATAATTTATTAAAATTCGGGGAATTGTTGAACAAATGGTTTGACATTACTACAATAAAATAACGGAACTTTACATAAATAGACATTTTTATTTATTTTATTATGATTTTATAACAATTTGGCCGATTTTTTATGCGTCACACAACTTCAAAACATGTAAATCTCTTTTCTTTCAAAGGGTTGTTTGTATCTAACAAAAATTCAACTTGTGCTTTCATAAATGATACTGTACTATTAAGAGTGGACATTTTAGATGCAAATAAAACCAACGCATACCTGACACAAGCTTTCGCTTTGTATCATATTGCATAAATTTTAGATGCATGCAATTCATATTTAATATCAAGTTATCAAGACATGCATCTAACTAATTTTGAACATGCATCTTGTTTGTAATGGATTATAAACGATGCATATAATCTATTTTGAAACCCATACACATCTTGTATATATATTGACGCATCAATCATATAATCTAGTGCATCCATTTTGTCCATTTTGAATATAGGTGCAAAGAAAAAAAATAGTACTAGTTTTACGAGATGCACGACTTAATATTTAACTTAAAATTAGATGTGGCATGAATGTTAAGTAACAAGCAAAAGAACCCGCGCGTTGCGGCGGGGCTAATTTTTTCTCGAATAATTTTTTTTACGTTTCGGGGGTTTTTTTTTTGGCGATGCGTTATGGCGGGGCTAATTTTTAATATTTTCTTTTTTTGTATGATTCGGGGGAAAAAATTTGCGTTGGGACGGGCTAATTTTTTCCCGAATATTTTCTTTTTTTGTGACGGTTTTGTAATTTTTTTTACGGGAACTTTTGTGTAAGAAAATCGTAAATAGTTAAAAGGTGAGGGTCCGTTTTCTATTTATTTTTTTTACTTTGGGCCAGATTTTAGGCTATTTTTTGGTTGTTTTTTTTGGCTATTTTTTTTCCGGATATTTCCTTTTTTGTATGATTCGGGAAAAAAAAATTTGCGTTGGGACGGGTTAATTTTTTCCCGAATATTTTCTTTTTTTAGGACGGTTCGATATCTTTTTTTTTGCCGATGAATGTATTTTTAATATAATGGGTTGTACGTTTGTGACCATATCGATTATTTTAAAGTTATTAGGTATCGAAGATGTTTCCGCGGGTATTTTTTTTATCTGAATAAATCGGAACTTTTGTAATATTTTTTTTTCCTCCTACTTTGTGCATAATTTTAAAAAAAAAAACTAAAATCGGATTGGCCCAAAATGGGAGCCCGATACTGTAACACCTGGCCCACTGTCAAAACGACAGTGGATTAGTCGGCTATTGTTTTGTCGACAAATGTGTATATTAGTAATAATTTTTTTTATATGGCTTATGTGTTGGGCCTCATGTTTAAAGTGTTGTTTTTTTTTTTGCTATATGGGTTTTTTTAATATAATGGGTTGTACGTTTGTGACCATATCGATTATTTTAAAGTTATTAGGTATCGAAGATGTTTCCGCAGGTATTTTTTTTATTTGAATAAATAGGAACCTTTGTAATATTATTTTTTCCCTCCTACTTTGTGCATACAAATTTTAAAAAAAAAACAAAAACAAAATAATTAAAAAAAAACCAAAATCGGGCTGGCCCAAAATGAAAACCCGTTACTGTAGCAGGTGGCCCGAAGTCAAAATGACTTCGTTTTTGTCCGTAAATGTGTATATATTTATAATAATGAAAAACGTTTTTAAAGGTTTAAGGTAATGTCAAAATGTGTTCACAACTTTTTCTTTCAAAATTAATAGTAGGTTTTGGGCTTGGCCCAATAGTTTTATTAAAACAGTAGGTAAAATTTTATAAAAACAGTTTTATAATTTTCGGTTTAGTAAGTTTAAAAAGATATTAAGAGAGTTGTCATGCTTATTGATATTTTTTTTAACCTTGCTTGTTTTGTTTGGCGAAATTTCGGTTCAACTTTTTGGCGTGGAGCTTAAGGGTCTAATAAGCTAACTCAATATCTCAAGTTTAAAGCTCTAAGCTCCTAAACTTAAGTATTTTGGTAGATTATTAGATTGGGTGGTTATAATCATTTCGGTTTCGTCATTCAGGTTTTATCTTCTCATCTCTTCTCTTTTCAATTTTAATATTGTTGTTTATTGCTTAAAATGTCTTGTTTGATATTTAGTATGATTAGTGGGCTAGATTTGTTATGCTTGTTGAGTGAGTTATATTTGGTGAATTAAGTGTGGACTTATAAAAGTGAAAATATTGATTAGTGATTTTTAAATTGCTTAGATTAGTGTTTTGATTATTCAAACTTTTTTTAGTTTAGTCTTTGGGTCTGTGTTTTTTACTCGGATCTGCTGGACTATTTTTTGTCTGTCGAGTTTACTCCTTTTGTGGAAGGCAGTAGTTAAGATTTATTTAAGTTTTTGGGTTTATGTTCTTTAGTTTAAATATGGTTGGGTTGGGCCTCAATACCATACTATTGAATTGGTTCATGTATTTACTATGAAGAAGTTAAAGATAATCTCACGTTTATCTTTTTTTCAAAAAAACTATTAGTGTAAAAAACATAAGTTTCGTACAATTTCACATTTTTCATAACTGTTTTAAACTTTTTTTTGTGTAGGGCTCACTCAATGAATTCTAGGGATTCTTAGTTATCTGTGGAAATAATGTACGGTTAAAGGAACAAAGAGGGAACTGATTTATGCATATAATTCTGAAGCCGGTTGCTAGGTAAATATTATAATGGATATTTGCGGTAATAGTAACTGTAGGCTGTTTCATTATATTTAGTTAACTATTTGTTTTTAGTTTTGTGATGGTTGTTTTTTTATTTTCATCAGGCATGGAAATCTAAATTCTCGACTTGAGTTGTTTAGAATGAATTTGAATGTTGCACGTCTCACTTTTGACCAGGGCAATCTTTTTGGGGCTATTTTAGTATCAGATACATATGGGACGGGAGCAAATGGGTGGAAGAAAGTAGATTAGTGAGTGTTGTATGTATTTATAAGCTAACATTAGTACCATTACAAATTTATGAAAGTTGGGATACCTATCATTTCGTTGTATAACCAATACAACTTCATTTCCTATTTACGTACCTTGATTTGTTATTCATACAAATATTTCCCCGCGTGTTATGTTGTCTTGTTCAATTCACAAGATGTGGTGTTTATATGTTTTTATATGTTGTTTGATACATCGTTAAAAATTTTATCGCTTGTTCACGAGCGTTTCAATTTTAATTTTGGTTATTTTCACCGTTATATTTTTGAATGTTACACAAAACAACTTACCACATTTATCATATCGGTTTATTAGCGTGCCGCTAGGAATTTACGTCGCTATGTGCGGGTACTCCGTCTTACTAATATTATGCTTGTACACTTTTGTATTTTGTCCCAAACCAGAACTCTTTTTTTATCGGCAGATATTGCATATCGTTAATTAATTACAATATTAAATACCGTTTTTTTTTATTTTGACCCAAACAAGCCTATTGTGAATGTTAAACGAAATACGTTACTAATTTGCATATCGTTATTTATCGGATGAACTAGAATAATTTTCGTGCGGTGCTACGGGTATTCGACTAGTTTTAGCAAAATAACAATTTTTACTAATTTTAAACAATTTACCTTAGTGATTTTATACAAAAAATTGACAAGTAACTTGTGATAGTTACGAGATATTTATAACAGAAAATTGTTGTTAGTTGCGTTATTTTGGTTGTGTTTGGTGTATTCATTATGTATCAATAATAAAAAAATCAATTTACAAATAATTCCCAATACATAATCATTTCTCAAATTCTTACTCATTTTCACTCTTTTACCAATTTAAACAATTGGTGTTTGACAAGGCGCCCCACTTTGTTGCGCTTTATTAAGTTTTGTGCACCTAAATCATTTAATAAAATTATATCCTCTCAATCATACCCACACTTACCATCTACCTCTTTCATACTTTAATTATCATCTCTTAACTTCAATTACTTTCATACTTTTTTTTACCATTAGAAAATAATCCAAGCATTTCCCTTGTACCTAAAAAGTGAATTTGATTTGTTGCTTTTCATGATTTGGTGCTGTTATTTTAGTGTTGGGGTTAAGTATGTTGCGCTAATATAGTCTTGTGGTTTGGTCCGTCTCGTTATAGAAGGATTTTGTTGTGGTCTCCTTTTGTTTTTCATAGTATGGCTCAAGATTCAAGCTCATTTTCCGGGTGTTAACAATCTTTTTGTTACCATTTATGTTTTCATTTATATAAATTTCTTTGTGTTTTATATTCTTGATTCGTTGAACGTTATGAACATTAGGGTTCAACAGCATACACGTCATTATTTGTTTTGGAATTTGTCTTTTTTCGGTTGTATTAGTACCATCTTATATCGCCTTCTTCACAATACTTTCAATTCATTTTTTCTTTGTTGGCCGTTGGTTGCAGGAAAACAAGTTTTGTGATCGTTTCTTTTTGTGATGTTTTGTTCTGGGTTCATATTTGGAAATTCATTGTTGGGTCAGGCATGTATTTGAAAGTTATTTTTTTTCCCAGTTCATTTCTAGACCCCTCTCCCTGTTCATGAAACTAATTCTATCAAATTCATCAGTCTCAATATCAGAATTATATACCTATTTTTTCGTGTTGATCATCACCACCGCCACATTCTTGGTCTTCATCGGCATACTCATTGATTATGACAAGTTTATTATTGTTCTGGGAATTACCAATGTTAAGATTGTGTTTTTTTCATTACAAGATATTCTATTATTGAGAACATTGAATATTTGAGTATACTGGATTGTTGAAAACATGGTTAATTTCCCAGAAGTGTCGTAGGCTTGAATAAAAAATGGGTGAATAGAATTATGATAAGGAAACGGATTTGTTGATATTGGTATGTTTGGAAACGAATTTATCTTTCTATTGAGCTATTTTGATTAGGAAACGTATTTTGTTTAAATTGACTATTCTGGATACTGCTTTTTCAGGACAGTTGTGTATTTTATGGTGTGATAACTATGAATTATGATAGTATGTGAAGTTATAATTTTTTGCATATAATCAAATAATTTGTTTAAGATTGACCTGTGAATGCTTGACGTCTGATTTTCAACAATTCCATGTGATCTTGACTTGTCGAAGTTATAAAATTGATTAAAAACCTTAACTCGTCATCGTCAGTGATATCGTAAACCTTGTTGTTCACCGGATAACGATATGATAAGCGTACCCTCCGTAACATCTAAACTGAATTTTTGACCCACATAATCTTTTAGATCTTACATAATTGAAACATTGCCCGTTATATATTTAGCGTATCATACTAATATGTTTTTGGGAAACAAATCCGTTTCTATTTTCGTCTTCTCTACAGACAATAACGAAAAATTTTCCTTTTGACATAGACCTCCATATTTAATTTAAAATGTGAAAGACTGACTCACTATATTTTTTCATTTATAGAGAAAATGTCGATAAGAAAATCTTAAAGAAATCCCAAATGGATAAGAAACGTAATCCGAAAATATTCGGTCCGCAAAATGTAGGATTTGCGCACCAAATATGACTTGGGCATATTATGGTGCGCTATATACATATTTTGCGCACCGAATAATACATAGCTACTTCTCATTGGTTTAGACATTAAATATGGTGCTCAAAAGCTTGTGTATATTATATTATATTATGGTGCGCTATTTAATTCTTTTTGCGCAACCACTATTTTGACGTTGGCCAAATATCATTGGTTTTGAAATTAAATATGGTGCTCAAAAGTTTCTTATATATATCATTTTATATTATGGTGCGCTATTTACATCTTTTGCGCACCACAATATGACGTGGCCACATATCATTGGTTTAGAAATTAAATACGGTGCTCCAATACTTTATATTTACAAAATTTGGTGCGCTAGTTAGTAATTTGGGTTTTTGCGCAAAAATTGTGACAGCTACACCAAAAGACCAAATGTCTAAAATACGGTTTGAATATTTCCTTTTACGTTATAACACTCTCCTAATAATTACGTCAATTATTAATTTTCCTCCTAATAAAATTATCAAAATATAACGTTTATGAAAACACACAAATATATACTTTAAATGAGTGAAGAAGTGTAATGTGAATCGGGTTGTTCGTGGCGTTGGGTGGGTGGAGAAATAGACTAGGATATCCAAGATGTTCATATACAAGGTTGATTGTGGTTGATCATGTTGTAGCATCTAATTAACTGTGACTGATAAAAAATACTAGACATTTTTTTTTTAACATATGTCAAAGGTTTTGAGCTTATATAGATTAATTTTTGATATCAAATTGCTCGTTTTAAGTTTTTAAATTTTAAGAAAAATCTCTTTCTTTTTATTAGTAGTGTAGATGACTATCATTATTACTGTTAATTTAACGTCGCATAAAGTTTTTGATATTAGTGTAATAAGTAAGTTTTTCAAGATCGGGATCTTTTACATGATCGTTTTCGTCTTTGCAATATCGAGGTCGTAAGATCGGATCAGGATCTTTTAAATAAATCTTTGCTATGATATCATTTTCTTAATTATCATTGAATTATTATACGGAATTTACAAGATTTTATAGTGTGAAGCTGAATCGTAAGTAACATATTTTTTTCAAATTAACTGATGTTAAGCCAACCTTTACTTTTTTTATTTCGGTTATACGCAACATACTTTCAATTAACCAACAATGTACGTAATAAAATTTGGGGAACCCCAAAATAAACAAAAAAAAAAATATGACTTGTTTGATCGTTTACCATTCAGAAAATTTACAGTTTGGTCTCTGTTGGCTGCGTGAACTTTCACCGTTACTCCCTTAACATTTTTTAACTAAAAAAAGTTACAAAATTGATTTTTAAAATTATTTTAACTAAATTAATTTTTTTTTTTAATTTTAAATTTTTACACACATTTTTTTTACACTATTATTCGTAAAAGAAATTAAAAATTTTAAAAAATTCAAAATTTTTTTTTTGCACTTTTCTAGATTCATTTTTATTTTTTTAAAAATTATATTAAATTTTTTTCGTACTTTTAAAATTTTAAAAAAAAATTTTTACGTTATTATTCGTGAAATTTTTTATTATTCGTACCTTTTGCTTTTTAAAAAAAATTAAAATTTAAAATTTTCTTTTTTTAACTTTTGAATTTTTTCTCATAAGAAAAAAGTAAATATGATATTAAAAACGTTGAAAAAAAAATTTAAAAATTAATTAGTTAAAATTTTTAAGGAAATATCATTCTATTAAATTTTTTTTAGTTAAAAAATTGTTTAAGGGACTCTAACGGTTGATGGTGATAGTTAGTGTGATGAATGTTGCGGTAGAATTATGGGGTTATATGGTGATTATCAGATAGAGAACGTCACAATTTCAAGGGTTTATTATGTGGAAGGACTAGGACACAATCTATTCTATGTTGGTCAATTCTGCGACTCAGATCTTGAAGTAGCTTTCAGAAAACACACATGCTTTGTTCGTAATCTGGAAGGTGTTGATTTACTCTCAGGATCTCAAGGAACTAACATGTATTCTCTGTCCATTGGGGATATGATGGCGTCTTTTCCTATATGTCTCTTGTCAAAAGCCACAAAGACTAAGTCATGGTTATGGCATCTTTGTGTGTCTCATTTGAATTTTGGTGCTATTAATCACTTAGCCAGACACAGTCTAGTACGTGGTCTTCCCAGACTTAAATTTGAAAATGACCATTTGTGTTCTGCATGTGCCATGGGAAAAAGCAAGAAACAATCACATAAACCTAAATCTGAAGACACCAATCAAGAAAAACTATATCTTCTACACATGGATTTTTGTGGGCTTATGCGTGTTGCAAGTGTAAATGGGAAAAAGTACATCGTCATTGTGGATGATTACTCTCGGTTCACATGGGTGAAGTTTCTAGCATTAAAGGATGAAGCTCCTGATTTTATAATTAAGCTTCTAAAAATGATACAAGTTAGATTGAATGCAGCTATAAGAAACATTCGTACAGATAATGGAACTGAGTTCGTTAATCAAACTCTGCGAGACTACTATGAACAGGTTGGCATCTCTTATGAAACATCAGTTTCATGAACTCCAAAACAAAATGGTGTTGTTGAAAGGCAAAATCGTACTCTTATTGAAGCCGCTCGAACAATGTTAATCTATGAAAAAGCTCCTTTATTTCTATGGGACGAAGCAGTTTCTACCACATGTTACACCTAAAACCGATCCATTATACGATGTCGCCATGGAACAACTCCTAATGAGCTCTTACATGATAGAAAACTTGATTTATCTTACCTTTATGTTTTTGGTGCACTTTGCTACCCAAACAATCATAGTGAGAATTTGGGCAAACTTCAAGCTAAAGCTAATATAGGTATCTTCATTGGATATGCACCCAAGAAGAAAGCTTACCGTATTTACAACCAACGTACCTAAAAAATCATTGAAACCATCCATGTCAATTTTGATAAGCTGACGGCAATGGCTTTTGAACAAAGCAGTTTAGAACCCGCGCTTCATGAAATGACTCCT